>JANHAO010009284.1:0-18508 GCA_026873985.1 Saraca asoca
TTTATTATTTATTTTTATTTTAATATTATTATTTATCTTTATTTTAATTTTATTATTTATATTTTATTTTATTTTTTTGGTTAAGGAACGATTGTGGAGAAGCACAGGTTCTGTTTTGAATTTTTTATTGCTTTTTTGTGTTAAGCAACAGTTGCTTAATAAGCAACCAATGTGCTGAGGTGTAAAAAATTGCTTTTCTCATAGTAGCCAGTTGCTTAAAATCGGATTGCTTAAGAGAAGCAACTCCCTTAAGCAATCCGCAATGCGGACAGCCTTAGGCACCACATATTTCAAAATCTCTTTTGGAGATTTCACTTCAACCCACAGAGAATCTCCCTCGGGATTCATTCATACAATCTCCCCCGTGCCATCCACGTGACCCCGAATAAAATGCCCACCCTTTCCGCTAGTAAGTGTGACTCCCCTTACCAAATTCACGAACGATTCAGGTTTCAAAATCGATCAGAGAGGTCTTTCTAAGCGTCTCGGGAGACAACCCAACTGTAAAGTTTGAAACTTTGCTATCGAATTCGATCACTGTGAGACATGTGCCATTGACGGCGATGCTGTCTCCGAGGTTGACGCCCTCAAGGACGGTTTTTGCTGCGATTTTCATTTCGCATCCGCCGTGCTCGGCGACACCCTGTTGCTTGATTGTGCCCATTTCTTCGACGATGCCAGTGGAGAGACATCGTACGGTGCTGTGGCGGCGGTTAGTAATGGGTATGCGCGTGGGAATGAAGGAAATTAGAGGGGAAGGTTTCAGGATGAGGTTTAATCTAAGACGGGTTTTAGATAGAATGGTATGGGGATGAAGGAATCTCTGTGTTGGAAGGATTTTTGGAGTTTTGGACGTTAAGATTAGAGAGGAAGAAGCTGGCATTTTGTCTGTTATCTCGTTTGGGAGTTCTAAGTATGTCACCTGTGCAGTATAGAATTCTGGGGAAGTGTACTTCAGCCAAGTGGGAAACTTGCTTAAAGAAAAACAAATTCTTAGGCTTTTTTCTCTTTGCCAAATATTTTGGGCCTGAATAACTAAGAAGTGAAAAGGTCGCCTGAATAGAAAACATCGAATTGACAAAGAAACACAAAAAAAGATGCACAATACTATTCGGACGAAATTTTTAAAAACATAGCAGGTGTATTTCTAGAAATACAATCGTGCTTAGCATTTGAAGAAAGTTCTAAGTGAAACGAACTCTGAAAGAGATAGGCAAGCTAATCTAACTTTTCTAATGTGCCTCATATAATTAGCTAACTTATACTGCATAATGTGTCCATATGAGGAAAGTTGTGACTTGTGAGTAAATGAAAATGCAGTTGTCATCTTCCTTTTCTTGTATAAGATGAGCACAGATGACCTGTATCAAGAAAACCAAGACAAAATGGAATTTGTCCACAAACTCTACGTAAAAAAGGTGGACTCAGCAGCACCACAAGAATAAACTTCAGTATAGGGTGGCAGTGACAGGTAAAGAAAAAAAAAACCAAACATGACCTAAGTCCCCCTCTCCTTTATGTCCTGTCCCGATTGGTCGCCTCTATTTCAGACATATTCCTCCAAATCCAAACGGGAGTATATCAAGCTTTTTCCATTGCATTATGCATCAAATTTTCTTTCTGGAAACCATGGCCAAGGCAAAGAGGATCTGTTTTCTTCTTTTAAGGCTCTTGGCCCTTGTGGCAACACCTGCATCTGTCATTATCGTGGCTAGTAGCCATGAGAGTCAATATCCAATGAAGCAAAGTACACCAACTCCTCCACCTTCAAGTGAGCTTCTCTAGTGGTTATTGCCTCCTTGTTCAGCAAAATTGTTTCCTCAATATGTGATTGTGAGCTAACTGATATTGTTGTATGCTTCCAAGGTGTTTTGTGATAGCAAACTCTGTTATAATTTGTAAACGTCTATGGATTCCTGGTCTTCTTTCTTCCTGCAGAAAGATTGGTCTGTGGCTGCTGGTTGTTACCATGGATTAGGTGATTCTAAAGGAGCCTCCTTGTGTTGCTACTGTACAACATGCTACCCAATCGTAGTGTTCTTAGGTAGTAGCAGCCCTTTATCTGATTATTAAAGTAAAGAACTGTATGTTCATTCTATTGTCCTCAAAAATAAAACATGAAGCGAAGTCATGATGGACTAAAAGAAATAGATTTTAGTTAGAAAGAAGTGAGCGATTGAAGTAGGACGAAAGCATAAACATAGTTATTAAATAACATTCTAATTAATGCGGTAAAATACATTAGAAAAATAACTTTAGAATCTGCTAGAAAAGAGGAAAAATATATGATCTATTATTTCCTATGAAAAAATATTTTGAATATTTAAATTTTTTAAAATCTTTTGTAATTCGTTTTTCCATGATTTGAGAAATTATAATCTAATATAGTTCCACCTTTATTCGATTCAAATTCATTATTCTTTGAGAGTCTTCTTTAAAGAAAATTATTGAGAATCTTCAAGTCTTGATCTTGTACATCCTCTTCTAATGTTTGAATAGTTTCTTAGTTGATGGTTTAGAAGCAATCTTTTTCTATTTGAATTTGTTCTTGATTAATAGATTGAAAACCATCATCTTTGTACTCTTCAATAGGCGAATCTTTTGCCACTTGAATATATAGAATTTTCATCTACCTCCTTAATGCTTCTTGTGTGTCTTATTCAAATTTGTGTTGTACCTCTTCCCTTTAAATAATTGATTATTACACAACAAATTCTTCTTGTGTATAGTTATAATTTAGAAAACTACAATTCTGTTTATCCTTACAATTCGTGAGAATTGAATATTTTATCCTTCAACTTTGAATAAGGATAACTAAACACTAATGTACCCTGGATAGTGGGGGCATCCTTTCATATATAATATTTTTATATAAATACACACACATTCATGATACTATTAGGAGTTTGGGTAGTTTGTAGAAATTATTAGGTTCAAATCTTATAATATTATAATATCAAATATAAAAAGAAAAATTAAATAGTCAAATAATATAGAAAAACTGTATTAAAAATGTAATTATATGAAGATCAAATTAAAAATGTATAAATGTGTTTGATGCTATTTTATGTATTATTGAAATTCATAGTTGCATACTTGAAATAAAATGTATTCAATGCTGAAGTAAGTATCAAAGATATTTAAAGTATATTCTAGGCAGTTCTAAAAAGCATTTATCTAATTTTGGATATATAGGCATTTATCATCCCATTAAAACCATAGAGATTAAAATTCAGTCATTCTTAAAGTTATCATAATTTTGAAATAGTGGTTGTTTTGTGAATATTATTTTAAAATGATATTAATATATATTATATATTTATACTTATTTGGGGTAGTTTAAGAAATTAGTAGACGAAGATTATCAACATCATTTTTTTTTTCTAAAATCCAGCGGGGTCAATCTAAAATTTTGTAACAAATCTAAAAATTGATTAGATATTGTGTATTTTTCTTAAGGAGCAGGAGAGGCCAGTGGGTGCAATTGTCCTTGGTGGCCTCTACTTGGATCCGTTGGTAGGGTTGTTAAATGGACCGTTGGCCCGCGGGCTAAGTGGATCGGTCCGCGGATTTGGAGCGGATTGGACTTATTAAAATTAGGCCCTTTTTTACGGGCCAAGTCCAACAGGCCACGGTCCAAGTGGATCAAATCCGCACGGGTACGGACCGATCCGCGGGTCGAAACGGACCGGAACTAAATGAAAAATTTGTAAGGATTAAATTGAAAAATTTTTATTCGGATGGATCTTTGTAAAAGATTGTGAGAAGTTTAGGGGCTAAAATATAATTTTTTCCATTTTCTTTATAAAACGGGCCAGTCCGGTCCATAAACGGACCAGACCGGACCGGCAATTCACGGGCCTATTTTAATACGGGCCTAAACGGACCGAGCCCGTTTAGGCCCAATCCGTGTGGATTTTGGTCCGTTCCGCTCCGATCCGTCCGTTTAACACCCCTATCCGTTGGTGATTTAATGAAGACTCAACATAATTAGTTCACTGTTATTCTTTCTTTATACGAATTTTCTTCATAGTTAATGAAAAAATATAATTAATAATTTTTTCATCTTTAATAAAAAGGAACTTTCTTGTAACTTCTTAAACTTTATATATTTTTTTAATTTCTTCCGCCAATATTCAATATCATTAATTAATTTCTAAGATGTAATTATATTTGATTATCATCCAAAATTTCTTTATTCTTAAAGTAACATTAAAGATCTACTAACCAATTAATAAAATTTAGTTTGAAAAAATATCAATCAAAATAAGAAATTTTTTTAAAATCAATTGTGAAAACAAGTTTTACCACTGCAGCAGAGAGGATTATTTTGTACACATATGCTACTACAAGCCCTCAAACAAGATAGATCCCTACTTTGATATTATTTGATATGAGATGGAAGCATGATCATAAATATTAAATAATATTCTAGTTAACGACCTAGAATACATTATGAAAATAATTCTAGAGTTCATAAAAAAAGAAATAAATTAATTGAATATTATTAAAATAAAAAATATATGGTCTATTTTATTTTATATATTGATATCTTATTTATAGGCATGATGATTTTTTTTAAACAAGTAAATATCCTTCTAAAATACTCATAATCCATATAATATCTTATTACTCTAACTATATATTATTTATTTTAAAATTATTTTAAATAATTAAATAAAATGCCTAAAAATAATACCTATGAAAATTACATATTAATTATAAAAATTTAAAAATAGTTGTTTTTTTCGTATGTTCCTTGTCCTGCATAAATGAGGTTAATTCTACAATCAGATTCACACATGAAGCTCTCGCGTGGAAGTGAATTTTTACAATTGTTTGTTGATATTGTGATTTTGTGAATCCATTTAAATCAACGTAAATAAACTCTGTTAGTATGAATGATTTCTCTTCCACACAAATCAGGTCTGATGTCCATGATCAATGCGGTCATTTGTCAATTTCAATGTAGGATGGAAGAGACAAGTGAGTAAGCCATTGATCCAAAATCAAACATTTTGCTATCACAATGACAAGGTTTCTTAGTGCAACTTATTTAAAACGAATTCCTTCTTAACTCTAATATAAATTTAACTCCCATATTTAAACCAAATATTATAAATTTATTAGTTCGGTGTTTCTTTTTTTTTTTTTTCCATTTCTCAATATACAGAAATAAAGTTTAGCCAGGAAATATATATCAACTATCAAACTTAAAAGGAGACTTATGACCTAAATGATAGTTAGTCACTTGGAAATCTTTAGCTGCTGTCGGCTTGTAAGTCTGGAACCTGCCGAGTCCGGTTGATGTCAAAAGCTGGAACTTGCACCTATATAGAAATAGATGATAAATTTTATAGTGCTAGCAAAAATCCTTTGACTAGGAAAATGATATCTATGATTTTAAAGTGATATAACCAGGGACCAAGGAGGAGTTCTCTCAAGCCTTCCATCATGCATGGTAGCTTACCGGTATGGTTCTTCTTCCTATAAATTCCACCTAGCAGTCTTTGGCCATTTTTTCATGAAAATGCAATAATAATTCCAAAACTTTCGGCCATTAAACTTGACCTTGAACATTGAGAAGTTGAGAATGATACCCATGATATCCATAGAAATTTGCATACTATCAACAGTGAAGAAATATTACCGAGGAATACTCGAAAGGAAGGCACCCGAAGTTTGAGTTGTTATAGTATATTCTGAAGTCCATAATTTGATCAATTCCAAGGTGTGCAGTAGGTCAGGAGTATACCGTAGGAATACAAACCTATTCTGGGAAAATCATATGGTATACAGAATAATTGAAATAAGCACGGTGAGCTCCTGACAAAATTTGAGTACTGTAAGCAAGACTTTATCCATGATATAACATCTTGGGGATAAATAAGATTTCGTCTGATACAGAGATCTGAGCCAAACCGAACAGCCTGTGCAAAGTCACATTGAAGGAAAAAAATGTGCAATGGATTCAACAGCTAAACCACACAAAGGGCATTCTTCTTGTTGAATTATATACCTTTGATACAGCAGTTGCTTGGTTGATAGAATATTGTGACACAGCTTCCAAAGGAATAATAGCATTTGTCTTGGGAGCTTGAGCCTCCAAAGATCTTGCCAAGGAAATGCATCTGAAATTTGATGTTGACTTGTAGACCTAAGAAGCTGATATCTACTAACTGTATAAAGGCCAGGCCAGACAGTCACTAACCCCCAATTTAGAAATGGGGGTTTGGATGATTAAACTTGTGGTTTGTTGGTCATACACCTACAAAACCTTGGCTACATTTGAACTCCCAGATTGTTCATGCATGAGGTCTAATAGTGCATTCAATTGAGAGAAAAAAAGGCCTCCATTAAACCACTAATATTTACTCCTAAGGTTAATGGATTTTCCATTTCAAACTCTACATTGAAGTGTGTCAGTGACTAACCTCTTAGAAATATCCTTCCATCTCCAGTTTACATTTGCATTGGTGGAATCAATATTTTCCAATTGTCCTCTCCCATATTTCCTAATAATAAAATCAATAAGAAAAGTATTAGACTTGTTAACCATTCTCCATACCTGTTTGGAAAGCATTAAATCATTAAAATGCTGCAGATTAATCAGTCCCACTCTACCCCTTGATATAGGTTCAGTGATTTTAACCTGAGATAACTAATGAGGCCTTGCTTGACTACTTGTATGGCCTCACCAAAAGTTTCTAATGATAGTCTTCATTTTATGGATAGCTTGCCGAGGAAACTTGGTGATGCCCATGTTAAACATAGATAAAGATTGTAGCACACTTTGGCATAACACTAGTCTCCCAGTTTGTGATATGAAAGCTGTCTTCCATCCAAGTTGATTATTTTGAAGCTTATCCACAATATCTTGAGTGATTTGATTCTTATCCTTGTAACTGTCAATGTAGGATCCTAAATATTTACCAATCTTAAGTTGCACCTTCATGTCAAGTAAGTGTCTTATAATCCTTCTAAATTGCCTGAGTGTTTCTACCAAAAATCATAATTGATTTTGAAGAACAGCATCAAGTCATCAACATATATTAGATGGGAAATGCTTGGAGCTCCCCCTCCTAACTTTGATACCTCTGAGTTGACTTTTTTTTTTTTGCATTAACCAATAAAGAAGAAAGTGCCTTGGCACAAAGGATAAATAAATAGCATGACAAGGGGTCTCTTTGTTGTAGACCCCTTTATGGCTAAAATCTTATAGTGGGTATCATTCACTAACACTTGATATAAGAAAGTGGAGACACATTGCTTCAAAAATTGAATCTAAGGAGTTGGGAACTGCATTTTGTTCAAACTAGATTCAATAAAAGTTTATGAAATAGAATTATAGGCTTTATTGAAATCAATCTTACAAGTTGCCCAATAGCGATGTTTGCTTTTGCACTTATATATGTAATTTATGATTTCTATAGCAAGAATGATGTTATTAGTAATTAGTCTTCCTTTTATGAATGTAGATTTATAAGGAGAAATCACTTTATCCCAAATGGTTTAAAGCCTCATAGTGAATAATTTACTAATAAACTTGTACATCACATTGCAAAGGCTGATTGACCTGAAATCCCTAAAAATGGATTAAGTTGTTCCCTTAGGAATTAAACACAAAAAGGTTTGGTTGAGGATCTTACGAAGATGACTTCTGTTAAGGAATGATAAAATCATCCCTAAAGTATCATTTCTAACAATATGCTAAAAGGTTTGAAAAAAATCTTATAGTAAAGCCATTAGGTCCAGCAATCTTGTCAGGCTTTATTTGAAAAACCACCTTTTCCACGTCTTGTTTAGAAAAATGCCATAGAAGAAGTTGTTTATGCCAATCAGTTAGAATTGGAATGCTAATGCCAAACAGATTAGATGGGTCCTGATTCTAGCTTACTAGCCATGAAAAGGCCTATTGGAAATGTTTGGTAGTCAACTCTTCAATTTCATTTGGGATATTAGTCCATTCCCCAATCTCATTATAGATTTTTGTTATTCTTATTTTAGCTCTTCTTATTTTGACAATGGTGTGAAAATATGAAGTGTTCTTATCATCCTCATTTTGGCTTAGGAAACTATTTTTGGTACAATTTCCAAAAACCACAATTGAAGTGAAGCACATTATTCAGTGAGAAGGGGCATGCGAAGAGCTTTCTACCTCCACCTCTGCAGTGGAATTTCATGACATGTAAAGGAATTCCTACTGTTGATAGTAAAAAGAGGTAGAGGTGAGCAGAAGTCCCACACCGATCAGAAGTCGGGTATCCTTATGCCTTATAAGGTGGGAGTATGTCCCTCCTAAATGACAAGGCACCTTTCGGGGAACGAGATCTCCCTGAAGGACAAAACTGTGCGGTTATAAGATCGGCCAAAGTGGACAATACCTCGCTCTTAGGCAAGGCTCATTCCGACCATCATCATTTGGTGCCATCTGTGGGGACCCCCAATGCCTCGCCACGCACAAGCCCACCCAACTTAGGGGGCTTATGTTGATAGTAAAAAGAGGTAGGGGTGAGCAGAAGCCCCATATCAATGAGAAGTCAGGTGTCCTTGTGCCTTATAAGGCGGGGGTACACCCCTCCTACATGACGAGTTACCTTTTGGGGAACAAGATCTCCCTGAAGGACAAAATCATACAACCACAAGATCGGCCAAAGCAGACAATACCTTGGTCGTGGGCAAAGCTCATTTCGACCATCATCACCTGCTATCTCCTATTCGACCAATACCCTAGCTACATGTGCATAAGTTCAACTAGAAAACCTAGTAAGGAAAAGAGAACATAACAAGATCCATAATTTGAAAGCAAAATACCAATTTAAAGGGTTAAGAACATGTGGTCCTAAAGGAGAAGGAGTAAAGATTAAAGTCATTCCTCTAACACTTATTCTACTTGTAATTGAAACTATAAATTAGAATATATTCCAAATAGCCATGCCTTTTTATTATAAGATTATATATAAACCTAATCGATCAACAGGATTTAAGGCACATTGCAACTAGTCTGCTAACAAATGTTTCATAAACTAACTACTAGAAGCAGCATTCTATTCCATAGTGGCTCCAAAATCAGCTTGTGCAAATGATTTGGTGGAAAATATGCCACCACCATGGTCAGGAATGGAAACATTAGGATCATGTTATAATACCTTAAAAAAAATGTTAGCTCAAAGACTAAAGTGAAAAAGTTTAAAATTTTACTAGGGCTGGATTGTAATTTCTCTTTTTTCAAAAGGACCTTTTTGAAGGCGATGAAAAGTCTATGGGGTCAAACCATAATTTGCCCCATTTTTATGTATAAATTTTCCTTAAGCCAGCTTTTTTTTCCTTACACACCCAGTTTCTCGAAGCTTTCTTCTACTACTTTGTGCAATCTTCTGCCCCGGTTGATCGATTCGTCATCGATCAATGAGCTTTTACCACTGCCTTCCTCCTTTCTTCCTTTAGTGGTCTTCCTTTCCTTGGCACTGCAAATTCTACAACGTCTAAAGCCCTGTTATCTACTGCAAACTGATCGCTGGCAACCTCTACTTCTTCTGCTCTCTTTGAATTGATGAGCTTCAATTATCGTTCAGCTTCCCAATGTCTCCCCATGGTTTATTGAGTTTAGTTGCAACTTGGCACTCCATTTCCTCCCTTTTCCAGCAAGCTTCTGCCAGTGACCGGATATAGCTCACCGGCAGTGATCTGACTAGTGGTGAGCTTTCTACCTACACTTTGAAAGGTCGTGAATAATCCTAGAATAAAAGATTTATTTATAGAAAGTGTACATTAAGTTTTTAAGAAATTCCTACCAGAAATCCTAACCCTTAAAGTTAAGGTATGCTAAAATGTTATTGTTCATCAGCTCGAGTAATATTTCAAAGAAGAATCAAGCATGCCAGTGGCCAATTTTTGGAGCTTCAGCTGGAAGACCTAAATTAAGTAATTTAACTCTTCAAGTTAGCTAACCTAGCTTCCTAGGGAGTTTTTAAGTTGAGTGAATGATCTTCCTCATTTAATAATCCCATTTATAAATATAAAATAATTTTATTATATGGAATATTACAAATCCTTTTAAATCATAGGATTTATATATATATATATATTAAAGTGGTTTTGAAAGTATACTTATATATTATTTATGTATGTGAAATGGTTTGCCATGATAAAATTATGCATTTTCATCTTGCCTTATATTATTGGAATTGGTGATTCCATTTTTCTAGGTGATAAATGGATATGAAAATGCTTTGGTACGTTCATGTATGTTTGGTAAATGTTGCTTACCCGAACAAGGACTCTTATATATTATGATATAAAAATGTTATTGTTTTGAGATTTATGCTACCTGATATATTTGAGATACTAGATCCACTGGAGAATTCATTAGGAACCCGTGAATGCACTTGTGAATATATAATGGAGAGATAAAGTGGGACAACGATGATCATCCAATAGACATGCTCGATAGATCATGACTATATTGAGGGCGGTTCCCTTTTAGAGTTGTTGTTGATGGTCAATTTTAATAATCAGTCAACGAAAGATTCTGAGAACCAAACTGTTATTAAGAATGAAAGGGGAGCAAGAAGATGGCAAGAGATTCAAAGGAAGAGCAGAGAAAACAAGGAGAGTTTTATCATGGTTCAGCTAAAGTCAAGATAACCCCGACATCTACGGTAATGTTGTTGGCTTTAAGCGGTTGTTTTGTTATACAAAGCAATATTACATACGTCTATGGCTATTTTGGCAGAGTTTCTACATATATCTCACTATATCTATGCAATGACTCTCCCTCCCTATTTATAGAAGTTGAGAGGATTACAAGTCATAATTTATCATTATAAAACTATGATTACATCTGTACTGAGCATTAAATACTAGACGTCAAGTAATAAATGTGGGATAAATCATTGTCAAGCTTTGGAGGTTGATTTGTAAGTTCGTAGAGTATTCAGATTATCTGTCAGACATTAGCTATTCCCAATCATGCCGAGAGGAGCTTGTTGTAGCCTTGTTCGATTTGGAAGCTGTGAGCCCGTGTTGTATAGTGTGCGGCTGGCTATCTAGCCTCAGTGACCTCGCTGAGTTGGGCCATTCCTTCTCGCTTCCTGACCTGATTCTTTGGGCCTCTGCAAGTCCATTATTCCTGGTCTGAAAATGCCTATAACATCAACCTCCCAACTTTTAGTTTGCTCTGCGAGCTGGGAGTTAGCTATGCATTTTTCAGGTAGAGGCCCTCTATTTGTAGCTTACAGTATTGCCAAGTTTCCTGTCCATAACACTATTTTAGTCAAAGCCTCTACTTATAACCTTTCGAATGATCATGTCAGAGCTCAGTCTTCCACTATGTATGTTTTATAACTATTGGTGAGGTGACTCGATTTTCCTTTTAGGCCGTTCAATTGAGAACATCTGGACACCTTCTGGATTCTTCAAAAAGGTCAGATCAATCTATATAAGGTGTGGGAAATTCCTTTCTTTCATAGAATAGCCTAGCGAGAGTCCCTAATAAGCCTTTTATTGAGGACGTAGAGCATGTTCAATCTGCTGCGAGAGCTTTTCTCTAAGGATCTTGGGAAGTTTTGTTATGGGAAGCTCCCGAGGAAAATTCCTCTTTAAGGATCCCAAGAAGTTTTGTTACCTTCCTCCGTCGCTTCTTCGTGATTAAGGCAGCTCTTCACCGATGCTTTCTGGTCTCCTTGTATGGCAAGACATTCCGGTCAGTTCCCTCAAGCATCCGAGAGCTAAGGAGTTGAGGGACAAGCTCTTAATTTTAGAGCAAGATAAGAAAAATGAGTTGGAACTGCATGGCTTGTTCTTCGACCATGACTCCCAGAAGGGCAGTTCCTACTGCTTATTGTAGTTGTAGGTTTATCCCAGCCTTTGTACTCATAATTTCCTTGTATAGACTCACCTCGTTGAAAGAGGTTTTGTAGTAAATATTGCCCCCTTTTCTTGATGTTTTGAGTGTGCAACTGGTTGTCATGTATTGCAAAAAATTATATTTGAGCTCTTTTTATGGACTGGTTTCTGTTTACTGTGCTTATTCAAATATCAAGCTTAGTATTTAATGGATAAAATCAATCCATCTTATCTAGTTACAGACTTAAGCATTGAAATGATATGGTTAATAGTGGTTTTTCAGCTCAAAAGAAAGCTATGAGTAATCATCGATGTGGTTTGACAATGCATACTGCACCTTAGTTAAAGCAGATTTGCAAGTTATAAATTTGAACTGAAGGTGAAATGAGCTCATGAGGCTTATCGCATTGTGCCAGGTGTGCCCGAGCTAAGATTGAATGAGCTCATGAGGCTTAGCGCATTACGCTAGGTGTGCTCGAGCTGGAGATGAGTCAATTAGGTGTGCCTGCAGGCTTAGCACATCACGCCAGGTGTGCTCGAGATAAAGATCGAGGTGAGCTTATAAAGCTTAGCATATCGCACTAGGTGTGCCCGAACTAAGATCAAATGAGCTCGTGAGGCTTAGTGCATCATGCTAGGTGTGCCCGAGCTGGAGATAAGGCAATTAGGTGCGCCTATGGGCTTAGTGCATCGCGCTAGGTGTGCCCAAGATGAAGATCGAATGAGCTCGTAAGGCTTAGCGTATTGTGCCAGGTATGCCCGAGTTGGAGATAAGGTGACTAGGTGAGCTTGCGGGCTTAACGCATCGTGCCAAGTGTGCCCGAGATAAAGATCGAATGAGCTCGTGAGGCTTAGTGCATCACGTCAGGTGTATCAGAGCTAAGATCGAATGAGCTCGTGAGGCTTAGCACATCATGCCAAGTGTGCCTGAGCTAGAGATGAGGTAATTAGGTACGCCTATGGGCTTAGCGCATCACGCCAGGTGTGTCCGAGATGAAGATCATGGTGAGCTCGTGAAGCTTAGCGCATCGCGCTAGGTTTGCCTAAGCTAAGATCGAATGAGCTCGTGAGGTTTAGCGCATCACCCAGGTGTGCCTAAGCTAAAGATGAGGTGATTAGGTGCGCCTGCGGGCTTAGCACATCACACCAGGTGTGCCCAGGATAAGATCGAATGAGCTTATGAGGCTTAGTGCATTGCGCCAGGTGTACCTGAGATAAAGATCATGGTGAACTCGTGAGGCTTAGCACATCGCACCAGGTGTGCCTGAGCTAAGATCGAATGAGCTCGTGAGGCTTAGTGCATCGCACTAGGTGTGCTCGACTTAGAGATGAGGTGATTAGGTGCACCTGCGGGCTTAGCACATTGTGCCATGTGTGCCTAAGATAAAGATGAAATGAAAGCTACAAATCAGTTCGTTTATTCATAATTTTATGATTTGACGGGTTTCTTGACACGTCTGTTTCACAAGTGTCTCTTCGATTTCCACAGACGGCATAATGATTGTGTTCTCCAACGATCGTGTCTTAGTTTTAAATGCCAATGTGTGCTGGTTCGTCGAATCATGGGTTATCTGGAGAGTTTCAAGATCTGACGATTGGTCTGTTCACAATAAAAAAAATTGGGGAGACATTTCTCCCTTTTTTCATCTGTCATTTGAAATTCGTCAATTTCAGACCTTTCTTTTCTGTCCTTTTACAAGATTTGCAACTGTTTGCTACTCTCTACCCACTCCGGCTTTATTTCAATTTCTTCAGTTCCACTGAGCCTGGTTCGGGTTACTAGGCACTGCTTCCCTTTACACTTTAAACTTCCTTTTTGACTAATAATGTAAATTTCTATCCATGGCCTTATGCTTCTACATTTTAGTTTTGAGGCCTTCATGGGTGTGTCTATTATTGACAAGAAGCTAGAGTGCAGGTCATATTTTATTTGTCTGCCGGTAGGTGTTAGGGCTTTTGGTGGTGGTGGAGTTTTTAACTAGTTATCTGGGTTTCTTGGCTTTATAGCCAAAACCTCGTTCATGTCTTTAGGTCTAGGTGTTTTGGGGCGGCCGCCACCTTTCTTTAGGTCAGATTACTTTTAAGCTAGTGACCGATCTGTGCTTAGCGGCTTGATTGTTTTCTTTTTCTTTCTTTCATATGTAGATGTCTCAGCCCCATAGACACCGTCGCCACCTAATAGATAGTGAGGATACTAAGCCTGAAGGGAGCAAGAGAACGCTTCGTACTGCCAAGGGTGTACCTCCCAGAGCGATGAGGTTGCTAGTAGGTTTGTAGCTTGTCCCGGGCCAGAAGGGGTCGAAGCTGATTCTTCTTTCAAGCGTTATCCCTCCAGTGTCACATTTAAAGAATCGAGGGAGATCACTGAAGCGTATTTTTTCCCGAAGGGTTGCCGTGTTATGGCGCCATCTAGTAGCAACCACGCTGCTCATCCTCCCGCTAAATTTGCCGCCATAAGCATTCATCATCTTAATGTGGGTCTTAGGTTCCCAATCCCCTCATATATAATAGATTTTCTGAATGAGTTGAAGCTCACCCTGGCTCAATTGACCCCCAATGCATACTCCATATTGAATTTTTTAGTATTGGTCCACCTTGAAAACGGTCTCTCTCCTCCCAGTGTTAAGGTTCTTTGTTATCTTTACAATATCAAGATTGCTAGATGGCAGGAAGGGGTTTATTACCTTTCGCCTCACCCTTCCAAGTATAAGAGGGTGCTACCTCATGGGGATGCTAAAGGGAAATCCAACATGGGTCCTTATAAGACCCATTTGTTTTATGTTTTCTGCCCATCTTTACGTCACCTTCAGAATTTCTCATTTGTTTCGATTCTGGGTGAGCGATCTAAGAGAGTTTAGGAGTTTATTATCTTTCATTTTGCTTTAAATTTAACCTTTGTTATGTTCTTTATAGATGGAGCAGGAAAGGAGAGGCCAGAGTTGAGTGCGGGGACAATCAAGATGCTAGACAAGTTTACAGTCTATAACGACTTGCAGAACGACTCAAAGTTCAACAAAGAGCTCTTGCGAGCTCACGAACTTTCTCCTACTCTTGGTGCTGAGCTTCTTGACCGCTCACAAGACGTTGGAGTTCGTGGGACAAAGGAAGTCCCCCTGTCAATTTTAGCGAGCAAGGTGACATGGGGAGAGTCAACTTAGTCCTACCTCCTGTGAGGCTGAGACAAATTATTGCTCCAGTCTCTACCCGCATTGATTGTTCTTCCTCCTCTGCAGCTACCCCAGTCCTTGCTCGGACTAGTCAGGCTTCTCCCTCTGCCACTGTCCCAACTCCAATTCAAGCCAACGACCCCTTCACCCTGATGATGGCAAAGGAGACGCTTCTTGGCCCGACCCTTGTTTCTCAATCAGGATTGACTGAGGTTAAAAGAACGAGATCGAGGTCTTCGAGTCATGGAGAGGAGGCTCCAACGGGGCCTCTTTCTAAAAGGCAAAGAACTGATAGGGGACAATAGGTTGTTACTGGTCCGACAGCGGGGGCCGAGGATGCTCTAGAGTTTTAGGCCAGGGATTTGGGACCCAAAACTTTGGCACTTTATGATGTTGTCAACAAAAATGTAAGCCAGATCTTAGGGGCTCAGATAGAATCCCTGGAAAATGACAAGATTCAGGGGAGCTCTCTGGTGGAGATATTAACCAATCACTGTCTGATGGTCGGTATCCTTCCTTTCTTATTTCCCTTTATCCTTTGCTTATGTTCTGACTTCTTGCTGCTCTTTTCAAGGGGCACTGGAGGCAATAAAGCTAAGAAATGAGAGCTTAATTTGGGAGGCGGAGCAAGACCAGCTCAAGGCCAGCCTAGTAGTAATGGCCAAAGAGGCAACCGAACTGAAGAAAAAGTTAGATGAAGAAGCAACTAACTTAGCCTCGAGGCTATGCAGAGCTCTTGATGAGCTTTAGTAGGGGAAGGAGGACATGGCAGTGCTAGCGCACAGGGTTGATAGCTTCCAAAAGCATTCTGAAGCCGCTCAAGAAAGGGCAGCTCGTGCTGAAGATAGGGCACTGCGAGCTGAGGAATCAGTCAGGGAAGTTAAGGAGGCTGCCAAGCAAGCTGAGGAAAGGGCCACACGGGCCAAGGAGGATATCGTCAAGGTGAGAGAGGAAATTTCTATCTTGATTGATTAGGCTAGGGAAGCTGCCATTCTTAAGACCACCAATGGCTTCATGTACCCCTTTGGCAAAAACACCCCAACTTTAACTTTGCATTCTTTGGCGGGGAGATTGAAGCAATTATCTAGGCTTCATTGAAGGTGTGGAGGAAACCTTTCCTCCAGATGTTGAGATCATAAATGATTTTCCCATCCAGAGCCCAGAGTAGGTTGAGGGCATTCTAGCAACGCAGGAAGCAGCAGAGGAGAAAGCCAGAGAACAATCGACAGAAAATCTACCTGTGGCTGTCTTGGATTCCTCCGCTCCACAAGATTCCTCTAGTCTTCCAACTCCATCCCCTTTAGCACCTCTATAATTTTATCTTGCATTTTGACAATCTGATTTGACATTTTGTATAATTGGGACATCTTTATTTTGAATTTTGTGATCTATCAAACATTTTATCATCTCATTAACTGATTTGTTGGTGAATCGCATGGACCCGAATGGGTGATGTTAAGTTGTGTCGTGTGAGGTTCTGGCATTTTCACCTCGTGAGACGGTTAGTTAAGCTGTCCGTGCAAAGCATAGCTTTTCTTTAAATAACATTGACCGCGGACGAAATACATTAAGGAGCATGCAGAATATTATATAAAAAGACAAAGGAATTCTTGGATCATTATTTAATTCAAAACTTTTGAAGAATATTACAAATCTATGGGGATAAATTTGCCTTATTGATAATATGGCCGGAGATGTTCGATATTCCATACTCGGGGGAACTCAACTCCTTCGACGTTAGCCAGACGATATCCCCCACTTCACAATTTCTCTTTTATTACAAAGGGTCCTTCCTAGTTGGGACCCAATGTTCCTTCACTGGGATTATGACCTCCTAGCAAAATGAGGCGTAGGATGAGGTCACCTACTTTGAAGTTTCGAGCTTGGACCCTTCGAATTAAAATGCCTCGCGACCTGCTGTTGGCAGGTCACGATCTTGAGACGAGCAGCGTCTCTGATTTCTTCAATAAGATTGAGGCTCGCAGCGAGCAACTGGTTATTCTCCTCTAGATTAAAATTACTTCAAACTCTACCGATATCTTGGCTTCAGTTTCGTAGACCATTGAGAAAGGGGTTTCTCCTGTGGTACTGCAAGCCATGGTTCGATAAGCCCATAGCACCTTCGGTAACTCATCTACCCATACCCCTCTTCTGGCTTCCAATTTTTTCTTCAAAATTTGCTTAATGATTTTGTTCACTGCCTCAACCTGTCTATTGGTCTGAGGGTGGTCTACTGACAAAAAAACTCTTCAAAATCCCGATGTTATTGCAAAACTCGATGAACTGCTCACTGGTAAACTGAGTTCCATTATTGGTCACTATCTGCTGAGGGATGCCGAATCGGCAAATATTGTTATTTGAAATGAATTTCTTAATTTGAGAAGAAGAAATCTGGGCCAGTTCCTTTGCTTCTACCCATTTGGTAAAATAATTTACAACTACCACTGCATATTTGTAGTTTTCACGACCTGCGAGGAGGGGTCCTATCATGTTGATCCCCTATATTGCGAAGGGCCAAGGGCTGACCATTGTTGGAGGTAGGCTGGAGGAGCTCAGGGAATTTTGGCAAATCTTTGACATTTATCGCATCGCTTAACGAGGTCGATCGTGTCCTATTTCATGGTCAACTAGAAGAAACCTTACTGGGGAACCTTTTGAACCAGTGATGGCCCCCTAGCGTGGTTCCCACAGTGTCCGGCATCAATTTCCTCTAGGAAGAGGTCATAGTCAAGACCATCAATGCATCTGAGAAGTTGAGCTGAGAAGCCCCTTCTATAAAGCGTATCATTGATGATGCAGTGCCTAGCGACTTGGGACCATGTGTGGCGTGCTTCTATTATGTCTTCTGAGAGTTAACCATCCCATAAGTACTTCAAAATAGGACTCATCCATAAGCCATATGTCACGACGGCTGTCATTACAATATCTTTCTGCTCGATGCTCAGAGATGGAAAAGTCTCTACCAGTATTGTGCCCAAAAAGTTCATGTCCCTCGTTGTGGCCAAGCGAGCTAGCGCACCTGTGTGTGTGTTTCGAGCTCGAGGGATCTGGCTGATCTTATATCTTTGAAATTTGTCTAGCAGTTCTTCAGTCTTTTACAGGTAGACAGCCATTTTTGGTCCCTTTGCCTGATATTCCCCTTTTATGTGGCAAACGACTAGTTGGGAATGTCACGCCCAACCCTGGGCACATGACCGGCATAGAAGGTCACCTATAGGATGCCTCCTACAAGCCTTACATAACTCATGTAAGACACGTAACCATGTAATGCACATGCAAGACACATAACTATATTTTAATTAAATTTAAACACTTTACTTTCTGTCAAAAATTCAACCGAATTTCCCTTATTTTTTGGACATCCAAGCACATGGCCTTTATACACAATGAAGGAAAACACGCCCATCATAACCTGTATGACAACATAATACTAAGCAGTGGCCCAGACTACACAAATCACATCCTACTGGGCATCCAGTCAACATACACAACAC
>JANHAO010009285.1:0-18506 GCA_026873985.1 Saraca asoca
TCTCATTATTCAACTATAATTCAAGTGACAAATTAACAAAGATTGTATACTTAGTCTCCAATGAGATAAGGGCAAGATCTGATTTAAATTTTGCAATATAAATTTGCCTACCACTCTTTTAAATCACTTATATTGTTTAAAAGGGACCTGACACTTTGATTCCTTGTCACAGGTTGAATACATCCCTGGTCCAACATTATGGGTTAAGCTTCATCAATTATTTTCATGCCAAGTCATTCATTTCCTTCATCTTCTTTATATTGTTGTTGAATTCTCCTATGGTAGTGGATTTTGCACATTTCCACACATGATCCCTCAATTCTTTGGTCATCCAAAGTTTGTTGAAATTGGCACACACAGGCCTCACACAAAATTTGTGTGTTGTTCTAGAATAGATTTGTTTCATAGTTAGCACTAAACGCTACATTGTATAACTTTTCTGTGTGATAACCAAAATATTCATTCTCAAGCTAATCCCCAATATGGGATTAAGGACATGTTTTTGCATAACAACATCACTACCATGTTCAACTAACTTCCCTCATTTTTTTCCAAAACTTCTCACTCAATAGTATTCTCTTCTCTTCTGTTGAGAGTTACTTTTCATTTCCTTTGCATCTTCAGCCACATTGTCTTCCAACTCAGCTCCTAGTTTTAGACTTTCATTGTTAGACTCACTGACCATAAGAAATGGCATATAGTTCTCATTTTCTATACTATCATCATCATAATCATTGTCATTAGTGCTAACCTTGCAACAAAAATGACATCATCTGCCATTGTTAGACCTTCAAAAAACAATGCATCCTCTCTATATGAAACTGCAACATCCATGTAACAAGACCTTAAAGAACAATAATCCTCATCGTTAGAAACAATAATGTCCACCATATCTTGCTCTTCATTATTTGGATCTTCAGTGATAGCAACATCTACATCCAATTCACTAATATCCTTATGCTCAAAGAAAAGCCCTATCTGTTTACTTATTGTAATAGCTTCATACAATTTAATAACATTATTGTCTAATAGCTCCATACAATTTAATAACATCATTGTTTGTTTTAAGTGGCCTAATGCCATCTATCAATTCAAATCCAGGACCAACTGCCACACACTTTTATAACTTGAATAGCCATGCTCTTTAAATAATTAATCCACTACAGGTATTGATATTTTATCTACATGTAAGTAATCCTAAAAATCTTCTTCACCCCAACATAAACTAATTCTAGATTATTTTCAAAATGCCCCCAATGATGGAATACAAGAGCAACATCCCTATCCATGTTGTATTAAAATATGTAAAATTTAGTAAAAACAAAAAACACCTAGAACCATATACAATACCTTTTTAATTTTAGAATTCATAGTTTATAGTAAACTGTTAAAATGTTGCATTTAAGAATAATAAATAACTAGCAAAATATAAATATCTATATCTCCAAGAAGATATTAAATAATGCATCAATAATTTTCTAATCTAATGGTAGTTAAATACTTCGAATAAATAAATTCCCCTTAACAAATATTTATTCTTTATTATTTTTAGTAAACAAAATATCAACCAAACATCATAGTCGTATGAACCTCATGCAAAACATTAAACAAATCATCAATATTGGGCAATTAATGTGTATGGATAACAAACTAGAGTCATTTGTCTCTAATAGGAGTTTTTCCAAGATTCTATAGTAAATCTAAAGTGTCATTAAACTATTAATTACTTTAGATTCCTTGTGGATCTCACCACAGGGAATGCAATCCCTCCAAGTCATATTCTCATTGTCTCCTTTTGTTGTTATTCTGCTATAAAGATTGATCAAATATGCTTTTCTGGTTTGTTTTCAGATTTGGTAACTAAGGTTCTCAAGATTTGGCACCAAATAGTCATTCTCTTCTCACATTACTCTTCTTTAGGGTGCAACTGTGTCATTTTCATTGTCATGTTTAAAAAAAAATGTTGCCACATAGGCAGTTTAATTAATGTTTTTTTTTTTACTAACTTCAATTGTGACTCAATTGAGTCAAAATTGAATATGTTTGGAGTTAATTGAGTAAAAAAAAAAATTAAAGGACTAAATTGAAACACAGAATATTTTTTGATGACCGAATGATTTATTTACTCCATAATTAATTAAGGGAGTGTATAATCAATATGAAAGATTTAAAACTTGCTTGGAATCTTAATTTTAAGCATGTCATTTTATAGTGGGATTCTCTGACTTTGGTGCATTGTTTCTCGAAAGGTGCCAATGGGGGGGGGGGGGTTTAGATTTTCCTCTCTTTAACGCTTTCTTTGATTATTGGATTTAGACTGGGAGGTCCATGTTCAACATACTCATCGTAAAGACAACAAATGTATAAATTGACTTGTTAATTATATCGTTTTTTTGGATCCTGATCTCTGTTTCTCTCCTCTGTCTCCTACAGATATAAACTTCTTGATCTTGCTAATTTGTTGAGAGTATCTACAACTCAAATGATTGTTTCCTATTTTTAGGGGGGGCTTTTGCCCCTTTGATTTTTTTTTTAAATGGAATCTTTGTAAAACTTCAAGCGGATAACGATATACATCATGTTTTGATATAAGAAAATAATTTCACATAGCTATTTTGACCAGATTTTTCTTGAAAGATAAGAAGATTACTTTTTATTTGTATTCAAATTTATTAATATAATGTGGTCAAAGTTAAAATTATGCTTATTTGATAACTTTCAAAGTTTAAAATAAATGATTTTGGTTTGTTTTATTTTATCTGAAGATATAACTAGAATAGCAGTTTTTTTAAGTAAAATTAATTTTTAATTAGTTAATTTTATTTAAATTCAAGTCATCTTCATTTCTCTCATTTCTTTAACAAGCAAATAAAATAATTTTATCTCTCATTTCTTTAATAAGCAAATAAAATAATTTTATCAGATAATAGTTTATATCAAAATTTATCTGGTAGTTCACTCATGAGTTGGGGCTCATTTCACTTGAAACTCTTTTGGGCAAGAGTTAACATATGTTTTGGTGGGATCTTACCTTGGACATAGTCTTTATGTATGTGTTCTTTATTTTTCCTTGGACTTTTTTAGCTTCTGTGCATTAAAAAAAAAAAAAGGTTATGAATCATAACAAATAACACAATATTGTGTGTTGAAAAAAAAAAGTCTCAAATATACAAATGAGTAGTATTAATATCATTGTATTGTTAAGAATATCGATAAATAAATTTTAAATATATAAGAAAGCTTATTTACAATTATTATTTATAATTACATATATAATATAATAAATTAAATTAATTCCAATAATAATATAAAGAAATAGTTTATTTTAATTTGTTTGGGTACATAGTTTATTCCAAATATATATATTAATGATAAAAAGTAATTTAATAATAATAACAAGGGTAAAGCTAGTGCGCTACTCGAGCAAATATAAAAGTGAAGGTCAAAGGTGCATAGGAACCATATATCTCAGATTTTGCAAAGACAGACGGCTTGTGAACATACCAATACCTTGCAAAATAAGGTACAAAGTCCTTTCCGCCTCTGCGAAAATAATCCAAGCTTGGGCCATACCTCTGCACTGCGTCCTAAGCCAATTGTTGTTCACTACTCTTCTCTTCCTGGCAACTGCGTCACTCCATTGGTCAAAATGCCCTTTTCCTTATACAAAAAAAATAAGTAGCTATATCAAACTTCATCACCATTTTGGCCATTTTGCCCTTGGACTGTTCTCCATGTCACTTATTCACTTATCATTCTACCTAAGCTACATGGTTCTTATTTTCAATAATTTTCTTTAAAATTTCATCTCAAATAATTAAAATTAAAATATAAAATTAGATATTTTTCAAACAATCATATTATTTTAAATTATATTTTAATCATGATTATTCATTCTGTTATAAATAAATATTTTCATTTTCTTTTATTTTATGTATACCTAAAAATAGGATTGCAAATAATATATATATAATAAAATGACAACTTATGACAGGCTTTGATTCTTCTTTTTATTATTTTATTTTTATTGTGGGTAATTTTGGAACCATTCAAATGGACTAGTAAAAGTTCAACGGACAAGTCCAATTAGTGAAAGGTCCAAATCACCTAGGATTGAAATCACTAGATCAAGTCTTCAGCTTGCCAAAAGTTGAACTCAGGTCGTTGGTGATCTCACGTATAGCGTCAGGTTACTAAAGATGAGCTCAACTCTAGAGAAAAGCTCTAACTAGTAGGTCTTAACTCTAAAGATGAGCTCTAACTAGTAGGTTTCAGCTCTAAAGATGAGCTCTAATTCGCAGGTTTCAGCTCAAAAAATGAGCTTTCAACTCTAAAGACGAGCTCTAGTCTGTAGATCTTAGCTTTAAAGACAAGCTTTAGCTTGCAGACCGAAACAGGCCACCTCAGCCATCTTCCAAAAAGCTTACTATGATTAAACTCGAGAACAAGAGGAACTTACATGACCAACTTGTAGATACCAACCTGCAGAACTCTATTTGCAATTAATTTATTATTATTCATTCCTTGTTTAGGGTAAAACTATAATACCCCAACAATTATAAATAAGGGTTAGAATCCTTATACAAATAGAGGCCAATTTTAGACCTAGAGAGCAACTTAGACAGAGAAAGTCAATTTTAGATAGAGAGCACACTTTACAAAAGATAAAAAGAAACCGTATAATGTATTCTCTACACTCTATAAGCATATTCTGAGAAATAACACTATAGTGGACATAGGGATCGATCAACTGACTTTAGCTAAACCTTGTTAACACTCTCCCTGCTCTCCTTGTTCTTCCTCTTACTTTCTCTCTTACCCTTTCTCACTTAATCAATTTGCAGTTTAAGATTTACCGAACTTTTCTGGTTGATAGAATTTGGACTTACCATATTCCACCGTCAATAATTTTCTTCCTTCACATCAATGGAAACAAAGGAGCAGTTAGATCATTTTTTTTTTCAAGTGAATTATAGTTACGTTTATGACAGATTAAACTTTTGGTTATCTTATTTTCATTACAATTTTTTCCTCCAATCTCCTTTAACATATGTTGGAGTGGAGGAGAAGTTAAAGGGAACTTTTTTATATTATACTATATTTTAATACATTGTTTTAGTACTTTCTTATTCAAACAGTAACTTTTTATCCATCCAAATAAAATATTTTATTTCAAATTAATTTTTTCTATTTCTAAACATAAAACTCATTGCTATAAAGGTAATTCTTATAATTTTTTTATAACTAATTGTGTCTGAAAATAAATTATCTACATATTATTAAAAAAATTAATGCAATAATGAGCAATAAATTCTAGATGAAAAGGAAAAAAAAAGTGTGCGCACACACACACACACTTACTTTTCTCTTGATCTCCTAATTCACATCAATGAAAGTAATAAATTATTAGCTTTTTTCTTACACTAAAAGGGTAACGAATTTAGAGATCATTAGTTGCAACTTGCTCTTAGAATTAGTTTATAAATTGATGTGTGGTTAAATCTTTAAAACTGGAAAATTAAGACACACAAATTATTTGGAAAGTCATATTGATTTAAAATGAATGGGTATATTGGTCTATAATAATAATAAAAAAAAACCATGTTGATTAATAATTAAAAGACGTATTAATTCATGAGTGAGATCTATATCACTTCATGATTAGGAAACGTACTGATACATGATGAAGATATATATAAATTCAAAGTTTATTTATAGATATGTCTTAAACACTTAAACAAATAAGTTAATGAAAAATGGAATAGAATGAACATGAATGTATAGAAGAAATAAAGAAATTTATGTTTTATTATTCGTACATTTCTTCTTTGCATTGTTCAAAAGAGTTTGAATAAAAAGTTATCAAATTCTCTCCCCATCCCCTTTTTGCGGATATTTTTTCACAAACACTTGCAAGTTGTCATTTGGAGGATGTGAACTAGATGCAATGATTGAAATGCTCATGCTAAAGGAAAAAAAAAAAGGGTAATTGTCATATTATTTTTAAATTAAATAATTGGTAAACTATACAGATTAATATAAAATATTAAAAATTTATCTCATGTTTGATCAGTTAATAATTCATTAATGAATATAACGACTGCTTTTGTTAAAAAAGAAGTGATCCGAAGCTCATGAGTGTTATGCAGCCGAAAGCCAAATACACTCTCTTGCCATATTTGCTTTTTCTTTGCTACTTTTTTGCCCCTTTTCTTTGTTTACTTTACTGTTTCCTTTTACTATAATCTTTTACCTTGTGATTGGTTGCACAAAAATTGCATGAAAAAGAAAGGAATCACGGAAAACAAGCACAGAAAATATTTTTCTCGTGATTGGTTGGTGCGTAGAAAAGGGAGAGAAAGGAAAATGCACAGAAAAAATTGCGTGGGGCTTGCAGCTTTTTTTTTTTTGTGCTGAAGTGCACAGAAAACGTGAAGAAAACATCCCTGTGCATTGCCATATATTGCGAACCACACCCCAGCTCTGGTCCGAAGTTGTCAAAACCTCCTTTGGTCACTCTGCCAATCGTTGCTGCTTCACGCCTCTGCCAGCCTCTTTCTGCTGACCTGGTCCAGCACAGCTCACCGAAGTTGTTGTTGTCCGACAGCTGCGGCTTCACGTCGTCAACTCGCAGGTGGTTCACAGTCTGGCAGCTCTCAGCTCACTCACGGACTAAAGAAGCCGCCGATTCACGCCTTCCTCGAGCTCACCTTCCTAACTTTGTCTTTGTCGTGGACTGCTTTAGCTTAGCTCACCAGTACCCCCATGGTTCGACTTCGATTCAGCGCACTACTGCCACTGATCAAGGTGAGGACCACAGATCAGCAAGACATACAACCAATCTTCTTCTTAGGTTTTCTGTGAGTGCTTTATTTCTACCTTTGCCTTGTCATGGTCACATGTGCACTGTTCACGTCTCACCCATATAACAGCTAAGTGCATCCCTGTTTCAGCCTCCATTGCCCCCATTATCCTGTGTGATGTTGCTAGAATCAAATTTTTGTGTTGTTGAAACTGTCATGCTTGGCTGTTGCGCCATTCATGCATTTTGCATCCATTCATCATGTATTCGACCACCCTAATACGTATTAGGCAACATTTTGCTTAGTGAAAATTTAATGAATAAATGTGAAAACTGTCGTATATATGGTAATGTGGGCAAATTTGCAAAGTTAAGGTGAGCCAAAATATTAATCAAGGCATAAAATTTAAGAAAGTTTAAAACATCCAGAAAGGGTAATTTCAAATTAAAAAATTGGCATCATCTTTGATGAGAAATGGAAAATAAACTTTTACACAAGTGAAAGAAGATATGCAAACTGCCATAAATATGTTTTGTGAGTTACTTTTCTTTTCAATGTTTTTGAAGTTATTGAAATAGAGCAGGAAGGCATAGGCATGTAATTACGAAAATAACTGTGAAAATATGTACATACAAATGGAAGGTTTAGAGGTCCTGACATTGGAAAATAATGCATCATCTTAGCATTCCATTTATGGGAAGATTTTATTACAAGCAATTTAATTTTCAAGCTGTAGTTACATGTAGAACAATTCTAGAATATTAATTACAAATGTAGTAAAATTATAAAGTGAAAAGACAAATAAAAACACTGAATGTAATACATTTTTAGTCATTTGGTAAGATATTTTAAGTATTTTATGAATAAATATATATTTTAATTAAGTTCAAACAACTGAAACGTGATATTTTGATGTGAATGTAATATATTTTTAGTTATTTGATAAGGCACGTCTTAAGAATTTCCTACGTCTACATTAAGATATCAAATAAAATAATTATTTTTTAATTTATTTATTTGTTTAAAAAAAATTTAGCATAAAAATTCCTTATTTATTTTTAATTATAAATTAATATTTTTAAAAATAAAAATAATTTATTTATTAAATATTTTTTATGATTGTTTCATTATTATTATAATATAATTTTTTTTATTTCCCTTTTCTTTCCCCTCATTTTCCTTCTAATCAATCAATAATTTTTCCTTTTCTTTCCTATTAATCAACAAAATTTCTTTTTTTTTTTCTTCTCATTTTCTTTTTTTTCCTTTTCTTTTCTCTTTTTTTTTTTTCTCTATTAATTTTCTCTTCAACCAAGGGCTTAATGGTTAGCTGCGCACACGTGCGCTGTGACGCAGAACTTAGAGCCATAGGACACAGACGTAATTTAAAAGAAAACTAGGGTTATATATGATACATACCACGAGCTCAGCTCAGGACCGAGAACCTTTTTCTATCAGCCTCGGACCCGGTATCGGTCTCTTCAAGTCCTTCTTGAACTCGGGTTGTCCCGTGCTTAAGCTGATAGCGACCGCCACTCCTTCCCGAAACAACATTCCTGTTTCTCACTCTCCTTTTCCCTCTTTTTTTGGTTCCCTCACTCTCCCTTCTTCCGATCCTTCACCTGCTTCCAGGTTGTCTCAGCTGAGTTCGTATTCACTTGTTGCATAGCAGCTCACTACTCAGAGTGAGCTGAGTTGTTGGATTTTGCTCACTGTTTTCTGATTAATCAGCTGCATTCTTATAAAAAGAAAAAAAGTAAGTGAAGGAGTTCTAATGTCTGATTTTCCTTTTTATCACTCTATCTCGAGTCTGTTTTTCAGAATCCGTTTGAAAATCCTCAGCAGTTTTATCTTCAACAGCTATGAGCAAGCTGTTTGACGGTAATGTTTTGGGTTTATCGAGGGTTATCAATGTTAAGGGTCTGCAAATGTGCATGGTAACGTTTTGCATGTTGCATGATCATGCATTTGGAGGGTTCGAGGATGGAGTTCGTGGCAATGCGCATAGATTTTCCAGTGATTACTGATGGTTTCCATGTTTACTGTATTTAATGGTCAATAACTTTACGGCTAGGTTAACTTCGTTAACCTTTTCCCCTCTTCTTCCTGTTCGAATGTCTCAATAATAGACGGAAAGTTGGAATAACATCTTAATTTTAACCAATCGACAATTTTTAACGGAGGTGGATTACTCTTATTTGCATCGTTCCAGGCATAAAGTTGTTTTCTGTCATGCTGGTTCCCGCCATATCACCATCATTTTAGATATTTGTGTCTTTTGAATACAAAGATTTGCTTGCAAATTTTGACATTTGAGAAACTGGGCAGATAATGTGCCTGATGTAGATGTTTGTTTGATAAATTTGGGTAGCTGCAAATGATGTTTTTGTTTATTAATGAGGGGAATTGAATTTTTGGTTGCTTAGATGTTAGTAATGTGTTTTATTTCTTTAATTCCCTTAGCACTGCTTAATCCTTAAGCTGGATGCACTTGTCTACGATAGCAGTCTATTTCCTTTCATTACTGTCTTCCACAGAGTTTCTACTATACTAAAGCAATTAATTTGGATCTGTTTGTCTTCATGAGCTTAATAACATGGCACGACACTAAATAAATTTCATCTGCATGCAGTTTGGTGTGTTCTTCATCAATGGTTTTTTAATATGAAAACATATCTTTGATAAAACTTTACATTGACAATTAATTTCTAAGCGTTTTTATCTTGAAATCAATTAATTTAATTTCTGAACATCTGAGGTTCAAGGTTGGTCGGTGTATTAGGTAATGTAATTTTATGCTTCTCAGATATTTCAAGTGTAATGGGAATATTGGAAATTTGAGAAATATATTGATGGAAAGCTGGCTCAGTCTTCTCTTTATTCATAGTAATTTAATAGCTTTGAGATGAATTATGCTTATGGATGCTAGTAAGCATGCTAGGCCAAGTTTAGACAATGCCAGGTGACGTCATTTACTCAATTGTTCTTTCAGTTCATTTGATTTGTCTTACATTGGTACCTTGAAAATAAATAGGCTGCTAGAAATCTTGTGTCTTGTGCTCGGTGTCAGGTTACCAGTCCCATGGATGATGACCTCTGTCAAGAGCAAAAGGTGCCATGTGCTCTTATAACAGGGATAAAATTTGATGTCGCAACAGAGGAAGAAATAGTTAAGTATCTTCTTATTCTTACATCTATATCAGCTTTTTATTTTCATTCAGCATATGAGTTCAGTGTGATCGATGGATTTAGATTAAATGTCATCTAGTTACCTATAACGTGGAGCATGGGCTTGAGGGTGATGTGACAAGTTTATCCTGGTTTGGGTGCATAAATAGTATCACACATTGAAAGAGAAAAAAATCTAGTTTGCCTGTTGGATCATTATTCATAAATCTCATCTGATTGCCTTCCAACTTTTGGCCATATGTTGCATGTTCATTAATATTGCCTTTACAGGAGAAAATATCTGCTTTAGAGATTACTGCAGTCGGACATGTCACTTGTTCTGATTTGGGACTTCCAAATCCATCTTCCGAGTGCTCTACATGTGGTTCTAAAGATAGAAAGTTCTGTGAAGGTTTGAACGGACATTTTATATAAGAATGTGTTTATGGATTGACTTCTGATTACTATAAATTTATTGAAAATGATGCAAACAATTAATAATAAATTTCAGGTCATTTTGGAGTCATTAAATTTCCTTTTGCCATACTCCATCCGTATTTCTTATCAGAGATTGCACAAATCTTGAACAAGATTTGCCCTTCATGTAAATCTATTCGGCAAGAATTGCGTATCAAGGTCAGGCATTTCCTACATTGACTACTCCTGTTAATCTGTTATATTAAAATCATATTGATGGCATGTAAGGTAAAGCAGAAGCACAATCTTAAACACAAGTGCTTATTTCTGAATTTAACTCTGTTTGAGCTTTAGATTTCCTTAAAGCAAACCTCAAAACTTGTTTATCTTTTGCTTTATTTTTTCTGAGTAATGGGCCTCTGTGAGTTGGATTAATATATTTATAGATGAACATGCCACGGATGGGATATTTTCATTTTTTGGATGTGGAGATTTGACCTTAGGTGCCCTGAAAGTTTTTCACTGTAGGCTTAAAAAAACTTGGTTCAACAGTTGGGTTCTTGACAGTCATTCTTGCTCTGGCCTTTTTCTCCCTGATGGTATGAAAGTATATACATCCAACAATCAGCAGTTAGATCATTTAATTAGTTGCAACAGGGCTTAGTAAGACAGCAAAAGCATAATTCAAAGCATAAAATATCAAGGTGAGGTCAGCTATAAAGGATACAACGATGCAATTACTGGTTTGTATCAAAGTCTTAAAATAAGGGGAGAATATGTACAATTATTAATTGCCTTTTAAACCAAAATGGCTTCTGAAGAATACATTTTAAGTGAAAAAAAAAAAAACAGAGGCAGCAACATATGTGCCCTCAATTACCTGGAGAATTCCAGCAAAAAGACATAAAGGCCATCAAGGAACATCTGATTCCCTAAACATGTTTAAAGCTTTGGAATCTGAGAAATCAGCCTATCAGGGGTGTTTGAACTAAAATTCAACTAAAAATATGTTTTCTCCAGCGCAATTCTTCCTTTTTGGGCTTAGATGTTGTTTTGTCAGCTCATGAGTGAACAGCCCTTATAAAAATTTATTTTGATAGAAAAAGAATATATTATTAAAAGAAGGAAGAAGAGTACATGAGAAGAGGATAAGCAATCCTCAAAAGAAAGAAATACTATAAAGGCTAAATTACAGGAAAATAAACCAAGAAAACCTCCCAATAAAAGTTTTAAAACAAATTCGCAATCCCTTTGCAAAATCAGTCGATCTTACACCTCAAAAGGAACCAAAATGAAAATTTATTCATTTGACCTGGTTTAATAGGTCCCAAAGGATTATTTTTATTGTAATGATCACTGAGAAATTTACTATTCTCCAAGTTGAGTATTTATACTTGATTTGGTTCATGTGGGCGTATTGGGATTGTAAGAGGTGGTTTTTATTTCTCTGAATCATGATTTTATTCACGATAAAACCTTATTTCTCATATTCTGATTCTAAACTTCTTTGTCTGATAGAATCTGCCACACTATATAAGCCCTTAATGTTATCATTTCCATGAAGTTGACCTTGATCATAGATTAATCAAATAACCAGATGGCTAGCATGTCTGCAATAGACAAGAAGAGTTTGATTAGACAAAATATTGAGCTAGTAGGTTTAGATCATATGGCCAAACTGTTTTGGATTCTTTATGATCCTAATTATTTGTAAATTCCACCCATGTCATCTCTGGTCTGCTTTTGACCTTTTTTTTCCTGCATTAATTTCTTCCCTTTGAACAATGTGGCGTTTGATCTCTACATTGTGCATGGCTGAATAATGTTCACTTCTGCATACCTCAAGTATGATTGAAACCTACTGATTGTGTATGATACAAAAGCACTATGAACTCAAATTTTGCTTCAAGATATATGCTTATTACTATATGTGTTATAGGACTCGTTTGGTATAGTGATGAAATAATTGATTATAGACATAATTGATCATTAATAATTGATTTTTAAATAATTGATTATATATAATTCATTTTACGTTTGGTAACATCTTTTGATAATTGATTATACATAATTTATTCTTGCTTGGATGATGTATAAAAAAATGACTTCTTAGCATGAAATTACTGAAAAGGACAATAAAGGAAGAGAGATAAAAAGAAGATTTTGTTGTTAATATTAGAGTAAGGATAATGATGACATAAGAAGAAAAAAGTGAGGATAATATGGCTATAAATATGAATGTTTCTCTTTCTATAATCCTGATTTAAAAAAAAAAGGCCAATCAAAATAGTTTTTTGTTTAATCGGACATATTGCCTATAATTAATTATTCAGAATTCTAATCGCCATACCAAACAAGCACATAGTTGTTTACTGATGTCACAAGATCTGCTTGAAAACTGTGCCAATTTGTCTTTTGCTACAAGTTGTTCTCTTTGAACATTGTATTGTCAATTGGAAGGCCTATTTTCTGAATCATGACTCACAACTTATCATTTCTACAGACTTACGAATGCTCGAGATGCAAGCGAGACTGGATCTAAATCGATCATTTGAGCAAGTCCAATTTGTTTTCCTTTTTCTTTTTTTTTCTTTTTGATTGATAAGGACCATTGCAAATGGGGCATGACTCATTGGATGTTTCCAAACATGCATCTTGTATATATAAGAAACCTGCGAGGAGTCTACAATACAAGAAAAAACCCTGTACCTCTGGAATATTTCTAGATGGTAGCATCATTGATTACTTAGTGATTCAAATGGATTCCCATATTTATTTAAGTTAATTTAAGAGCAAACAATTTTTATGTTGTCTCTGTTGGCTTTGATGTATGCTTACTTCTTGTTTTGCTTCATGTTGATAGTTCAGTTGTCTTCTTACAGGCTTCTCATATAATATTGAAAAACAATCAGCCAAAAGGTTGCAGATACTGTGTTGGAAGTTTGCAAAAAGTTAATGGTTTGTTCAACAAGCAGGGAACTTCTAGAGATTGGTATCCAACGATGAAATTCAAAGTGTCCTCCTATGATCTTTATAGAAGAACTGCTATTATAGTAGAAATAAGTGAGAAGCTTCCGAAGCACAAAAGTTCATTGAAGTTGGCTGCTGATTATTGGAATTTTATTCCAAGAGATTCTCAGCAAGATGAAAGTTGCATAAGACTAAATAGAAGGGTTTTATCTCCTGCACAGGTTGCAACTGTACTCTTATAAGTGCTTGCCCCATAACATGTCTTTTCCCCAATTATATTTTAATGTGCATGATATTTGATGTTCCATACAAAGTCAATCTAATCATGATATTGATCATAATAAGAATACACATTGGGATTGTGCCGTTCCTGAATTTTAGGCATTTCAAATCTGCAATTTATTGGGCCTTTTTCCTTTTGAGGACATGCTGTACAGTTGCTACCGCTGTGTATATAGTCCATTCATAGACCTCATATCCTAGTGACTTAGGGCAGAAACCGCCAAGTAGGAGAAAATTGTATCATAGGGATCTTTTATTTTGCCAACTACCGTGCTTAATATCCTGAATTATATTGGAGATTTTGGCACTCTGTACCTTTTTCCTGAACTAAGTTGTCACTAGTGCTTCTAATGACATTCCTGCTTAGCTTAAAATTTTGTTGCAGAAATCTATGATCCCTATGAATGCGTATCCAGAAGTTCACAATGAGGTGGACATGAGAGATGCATTTATATATCTGAACTTAAACAGCTTTGATTGCAAACATATATCCATATTGCCAGCTCAAATATTGGGATTTGGACTTACTCAAATTTTAGTTAGTTGTTTTTTCCTTAATTACTTTATTATGATCCTAAACATCAGGAAGTGCTTTATAACATTTTACAGTTTGTTGAAAGACTAGAAGGAAAAGTCTGTTGATATTGACATTTGGCATTCTATTTCTTCTATTTAGATAGCACACTCTTCCTTCTCTCGGTCTCTCCCTTTTTAACCTTCATTTTGATTTAGTTTCTGGCATTTTGAATCACTTTTGTTATTAGGTTGTACTTCTTTCTAGTGCTAAGCTGAAGTATTACACATCTCCTTTTGGTTTCCAGGTTTATCATTTGTTAAGTGGTGTTGACCCAAAGTTTATTGAAAAGTTTGTTTCCCGGATGGATTTGCTTTCTCTTAGTTGCTTCCCAGTGACGCCGAATTGTCATCGTGTGACAGAAATGATGCATGCATCTTCTAATGGGAACCGATTAATATTCGTAACTATCTGGCTCTTTCTCTCTTTGTATTCATCAGTTTTGATATGATATCCCATAATCACATGGCTTCAATTTCTTCTTCTGATGTGCTATTTTATCTGCTTTCATGGAGTAGGGTGACAGAACCAGAGAGTACAAGAGATTGGTTGATTTCAGAGGTAAAGCTGATGAGTTAAGTTCTCGTGTTTTAGACTGTCTGAGAATCTCCAAGGCAAGATGCTCAGTCTTTTTTTTTTTTTTTCACTGTTTTGGCAAATCTGTCAGAAAGTTGCCTTTTCTTATTACTATACTTTAAAATGCAGCTAAACCCTGATAAAACACCCAGTAATAGTTTTGCTGATATCCAGCAAAAAAAGAATGCGGAAAATGCTTGCAATGCATCTGGTTTGAGATGGATGAAGGATGTGGTTCTTGGGAAGCGCAATGATCATTCATTTCGTACTGTGGTTGTTGGTGATCCAGACCTTCAGCTAAGAGAAATTGGTATACCTTGTCAAATTGCAGAAAATTTGCAAGTGTCTGAGTATGTGAACAGACATAATAAGGAAAGGTTGCTTGAGTGTTGTGCGGTGCGCATGCTGGAGAAGGGACACATACATGTCCGCAGAAAAGGTAATCTAGTTCGATTGTGTAAAAAGAAAGAGCTTCAGATAGGAGACATTATTTATAGGCCTCTCAGTGATGGGGACACCGTGTTGATAAATAGGCCACCTTCAATACATCAGCATTCTCTCATTGCCCTTTATGTTAGGGTACTTCCCATCAACTCGGTTGTTTCTATCAACCCAGTTTGTTGTTCTCCGCTGCGTGGTGATTTTGATGGTGATTGCCTTCATGGGTATATTCCACAATCAATTGGTGCAAGAGTTGAACTTGATGAGCTGGTTGCTTTAGATAGGCAGTTGATTAATGGACAAAGTGGTAGGAATCTGCTTTCACTTGGTCAAGATAGTTTAACAGCTGCATATTTGCTCATGGAAGATGAAGTTAATTTCAATACTTATCAAATGCAACAGCTTCAAATGTTTTGCCCTCATAATATGACACCGCCTGCAATTGTAAAATCTCCTTCAGCTAGTACTTCGTTTTGGACTGGCAAGCAATTATTTAGCATGCTATTGCCTCATAAATTCAACTATACTTGTCCATCAAATAATGTAGTTATTACCGACGGAGAGATTATATCTTTGTCTGAGGGTTCTAGTTGGTTACGTGACTGTGATGGTAACCTTTTCCAGAGTCTTCTCCGTCATTATCAGGGGAAAACTCTAGAATTCTTGTATTCTGCACAGAAAGTTCTTTGTGAGTGGTTGACTATGACAGGATTTAGTGTTTCTATTGCAGATTTATATCTTTCTCCTGATCCACCTTCGCGGAAGAACATGATGGATGAGATTTTCTGTGGCTTGCAAGAAGTTGAATTTGCATGCAATTTCAAACATTTGTTAGTAGAATATCATCAGGAATCACTTTCAGAAAGCGGTCAAGGAAATGAAAACTTTGTCGCATTGGAAGTAGAGCATCTAAATTATGAGCGGCAAATATCAGCGGCTCTTAGTCAAGCTTCTGTTGATGCTTTTCGACAGATTTTTCGAGATATTCAAAGCTTGGCCTATAAATATGCTTGCAGGGACAATAATTTGATTACTATGATTAAGGCTGGAAGTAAGGGCAATTTACTCAAATTAGTGCAGCATGCCATGTGTCTTGGCCTGCAACATTCTCTAGTTAGGTTGCCTTTCAGAATTCCTCATGAGCTCTCTTGTGCTGCCTGGAATAGGCAAAAGGGAGTTGATTCAACCCCTGTTCAGTCATACATTCCATATGCTGTGGTTGAAAACTCTTTCTTAACAGGGTTGAATCCACTCGAATGTTTTGTTCATTCAGTGACTAGCCGTGATAGTAAATACAATGACAATGCAGATCTTCCTGGAACTTTGTCGCGGAGACTTATGTTCTTCATGCGTGATTTATATGTTGGATATGAAGGAACAGTGAGAAATTCATATGGTAATCAACTTATTCAGTTCTCATATGATACCAATGAGGACTCTTTTTCAAGTAGTTCTTCCCAAGAGTGCACAGGTGGCCATCCTGTTGGAGCACTTTCTGCTTGTGCCATTTCTGAAGCTGCATATGGTGCTTTGGACCAACCAATCAGTCTACTTGAAAGATCGCCATTGCTGAATTTAAAATATGTACTGGAGTGTGGCTCAACGAATAAAAGGGGTGAGCAGAATGTGTCTTTATATTTGTCAGAGAAACTTGGTAAGCAGAGGCATGGGTTTGAATATGGATCCTTAGAAGTTAAGAATCATCTGGAGAGACTAATGTTTTCTGACGTTGTTTCTACTGTTATGATAATGTACACCCCAAAGACTAGTAATCAAGTGCAATTCTGCCCTTGGGTCGTGCATTTTCATGTATGCAAGGAAATTCTCCGGAGAAGAAATTTGAAAGTGCATTCTATCATCGACTCCCTTTACCAGAGATGTGACTCCCTAATAACAGAGTCAAAAGTCAGTCTTCTGAGTTTGCAAATATCAAGCAGGTAAGTTTCTTATTCTGCAGTGCCTGAAGTAATGGTTTTTGTCAACTCAGGAATTATTCACCTTTCATGTTGATGATCCGTTTTGTTGATTTCATGTTGAAGTTGTTGATCTCTGATGACTAATAATGTCTTCTATTTGTTTGATTTGCATCTCTAGTTATACAATGTCACTGAGAAGCAATGAATTGAGAATGCCACAGATTGTTTTCTGAGTTTCAATTCTTCTCATTTGGTCTAACACATTTAAACTGGAGCTTTGATCTTCTATATTCAATTTGATGTGCATTTACTGAATGTAAATCCAGATCAGCAGTCCTAGGACCTTTTTCTTGCTCTATGCGCTCGAAGTCTTTTTTTTTTTTTTTTTTGTGTGTGTGTGTGTTTTTCAAAACACTACCTTTGGCCATATCTGTCATATCCATGGCTTATGATTGAGATGTAAAAACAGGCCTAAGCCTGCAGACTTCTTGTGGAGCAGGCTTGTTATTTTGAAGCCTGTTTTGAAAACGGGCTTAAACTCATCTGTAATACAAAGACACAGTTGACATCGACCTTTGTAATTACTTTCTCATAATATGTATTAACATGTCTTGGATTACCATTTTCCTCATATATTGTTTTTCTTCCTTTGAGCTTACCATCCCGGTTGATCTGGACAATGAAATAACAGGAATTGTTCTATGGATGATATGCCTAAGGGAGGTGAAGGTACTTTTTGCATCACTGTCACAATTCTTGAAAACTCTAAAAACTCTGTACAACTGGATGCTGTTCGAGACTTGTTGATACCTTTTCTTCTTGGAACGGCTATAAAAGGTTGGTTATGATCTGAATATCTGTTCATTGTTTATATTTTCTGAGATTTTGTTTGTAGAATTTTAAGGTAGTTCATACCTGACTCTCTGAGAAATTTCATTGATAAGTGGAAATATGTCAGCAAAATTCCTTGAATCTCTCTGTTCCAATTTGAAGCATATTTGTTCTACTCATTGCTGCTAATGTTTGTGTTACAAATCAACTTCTTTTATTACTATGGTTACTATAAACTTTAATTCTTCATTTGAAAAATGACTGTTAGATGGAGTTAAAAGGCTGTTTTTTTTTTTTTTTCTACTTTATTCTTGTCGTGCCAGGGTAATGGCCAGTTTCTCTTAACACAAGGTTAGACTCTGATGCAATTATAGGCTGAAAAGAATATCGATTGACACAGCTAATTGCATTTGCTTATGGAAACTGATTTGCTTTTAAAAGACTGTAGTTTGTGAAAAATGGTCTGTTTATTGATTGAAAGTAATGGAGTATATATACAAGAATTAGTTAACAGAAATCCCATATATT
>JANHAO010009286.1:0-18510 GCA_026873985.1 Saraca asoca
TGCGCTTGGGGCAATGACGCAGCTAGTGAGGTTCTAACCGAGGCGCGTCTATTGCTGGTTGAAAACTATTTCCAAACCCCCTCTTAGGCCTGGGTTTGGCCCTGGCCTTCGAGAATTTCTGGAAGGGCTTCCCTTTGGGGTAAAGCCCTACAATTCATCGCTCTAAAATTTGTCTCTCAAATTGGGATTAAATAATAGGCCCATGGTTACGGAAGTTTGTCAACAGTTTTCTATTTAACTTCTTTTTTAAGTGGCTTTACAGTTCCTTCTACTACTGAATGAATTTTTCGTTTTATTTTGAATCTGAATGTTGTAAAAAAAAAAAAAAAAAAAAGAAAACAAAAGAAAAGAAAAGGTAGGTGAGAATAATAAGTGCATCTTATTTTGGATCAAAAAGTGAAGAGTAAATTACTTTTGTGGTTCCAGCATTTACTTCGTTTTCATTTTGTGTTGGAATTAATGTGCCTTACTTTTAATTTATTTAATCATTTCACTGTATTAGAATTACCAAATGGCAATAGGGAGAGCAATTAGGGTGGACATGGAGTCTGAGTCAAACCAGCTCGCAAGAAACAAACAAGCAACATACAAATTAAATTATTGGATCCATGTTATAAAAGAGTCAAGTTCGGATTATAAAGAGCTCATACATATGTTACAATTATAATAGATAAAATTAACAATTTTATCTTTAAAATTATAAGACGTTAGCAAAATAATCCCTGACATGAATATTATTCAATCTATACAATTTGGTCACTCTATGCATATAATTTTATCACTAAAAAATATGACGAAAGATCAAAAATATATAGATAAAATATTATTCATGAATTATTATGATTATTTTTATAATTTAAACACCATTTTATTGATACCTTACAATTTTAGAGATGAAATTGATAATTTTATCATTATAATATATATTATTTTTAAATAAAATTTTTAACAAAATTTTATTATAAAATATAATATATTTTTATTACTAATATATTACTTCATTTTTTATAAGTGTAGTTGTAATTATAATATAACTTTATATTTTAACATAAATTATTATTTATATTACATTAAATATTCTTGTAGTATGAGTAATAGTAGTATAATACTATTTTGATCATCCATTTTTTTAATTTATGCTATATCAATAAGTTGTTTGTTGACGATAAAATTTGATTCAAGGAATCCAGATTTTAGCCAATATCCAGATTATGAGTTGTGAGCGTGCGAGTAGCAATAAAGTAAGTAAAAGGGAGGAAAGAGTAAAGACCAGAGGCGGTTTTATCATGGTTCGGCTAAAGTCAGTTCGGCCTCTACATCCATGTTGATTATATTTCCTATCCCACGGACGGAGATTTCACTGTTCAAGTGTGTTGGGTTACAATATACAGACTTTTTTCTCTCTATTTTTATAGAGCTTCTTCTTCTATGCTTCCTCTATCTTTACAGTAGATTAACCCTCTATTTATAGAAACAGGGGAGGCTATCACGGTAATTTCTCGATTTGTACATTAGTTACATCATGTAACTAGTTCGTACAAACAACTTAGACTCTATTTAATAAGATTTGCAAGGTCTGTAAGTAAGTATTTCCCCTTAGGGGTTGTTTTGCCAGCTTGAAAGATGTGCTCTTGAACATTGATTAAACCTTTACTGTTCCCTTTGGGAGTGGAGGTTGCTTGCCTAATTGGATTGTTAGTCTTTTAGTTCACACCAGTGTAGATAGCCCTTTCTGAATTTGAGCTCGCTGGATGGATTCCTTGGTCGCGGCTCACTCTCCCCTTAACGACCCGAGGTGAATGCTGCTTAATGGGTGCGAACTTCCGCTTCTGAGCTCATCTCACACCCTTCCCTCACGATCAGCAGGCTAGCGTTCTCTTCTGATAATCTTGACGTTTTCCTAAGTCTTATTGACTTATCTTATTGGACCCACTTCAAAAAACACCCACAACATTGTTAAATATATTTACTTTTATAAATTTTTTTATAATGAGTCAAGTTGATTCATTTGTAAATTTAATCTAAGTTAAGATTGAGATGAATAAATTAACTTAAATCAAATTTAAGTTAAGTCATGAGTTAAAAAAATTTAAAGTGAGTCAAATTTGAGATCGTACCAACTCAACTCAGTGACAACTTGATCTATACTCGTGGGTATCCACAATTTTTATCCATTTAAGTATAAGCATGGGTCTTAAAAATGGATTTGAGCTTGAGTAATGAAATTTTTGTCAAGATTTTATAGGGTAGTGGTGCGGGTCAGTATAAGAATTACACTACCCAACCCTCCTATACCTAAATTATATAATAATAAAACCCAAAACTATGTTTGTAATCATTTAAATATAAGTTTTTTTAAGATAAACTTCAACTACAAGTTTATATTCTTTTTTATTACGTTAGTATTATTTAATATTTTTGAATGATTATTATTTTATTGTTATATGTAACATTTAATTTTTATTAAAAAAATTATAATAAAACATAAATAAATATACATCATTTAAATGATATGAGAAAATAAGATAGATACGAGAATTCAAGGATTTAATAAGATGAAGATAAGTTTTTAAAAAACTATCCATATAAATATATAAATGAATAAACTATTTCCGAATAGATGGATACAAAAATTTTATTCCCCTACCGCTACCCTGTTCATTATCATTCCTAAACACAGTAACATTTTTACCTACTTATTTTCCTCACTTCTTATTCGGAGATCGACTCCCAATTTTGTCGAAACTCCACCCCACTGAAGCTTCCGATGAGCTGCAGCCCCGACTTCCACCTCCGTTCACTACTCTTGCTGCTATGACGCAACGGAAGTGCTGCTTCAAGTCTCTCCATTCACCTTGTGCTCCCATCATTATGTGAAAATCACACTATCATCTCTTCCTCAAGTGAATGGGGAAAAGAAAATTTTCTGCACTTTTGTGGGCTTCGGACAAGTGAGAGTAGTCAAAAGTGAAAGGAAAAAAAAAAAAAAAAAAGAAGAGAAAATCAATATTTTTGAAATTTTCCCGAGCAAATTTATTAGTAAGTTAAATGGGTATTTCTGGTACCAAATAATTAAATTTGAAGCCTAACAATTATTTAATGACAACATTCAAGGTTAGTTTAAAAAGGATTTATGTGTAATATATTTTTAAAATATATAAAAGATTTGTGTATGTTTTAAAATTTTCAAGAAGGTATGTGTAATTTTGACAAATTTCATAAGAGATTAAATAATTTATTCAAAAGTGAATAAATTTTACATTTAGTGACTCAAATGTAAGATCACTCATTTTTCAAGAAATAATAATTTCTTACTTCAATTTCATTCTGCTTTTGCTTCATTATACTTCTCTTTAAAATTAATTTTGAGATAAAAATAAATAAAATAATTTAAATTCAACTATCTTGATGTCATTTTTGCTTGTTTTATATGTACAAATTTAATTTTGCATAGAGAAGCCCCAAACGAGCTCTAGACTCTCAACGATGTATAAAGTTTTGGAATATGTCATTAATTTTTAATTATGGATTTGGTTGGTTGGTATATCACATTTGTTGCACACTTGCATTTTGCAGGTGATTAATTGACACGGAGACAAGGATAGGCAGTAAGTAACATTGAATTAATAAAGAGATTGCTATAATAATTTGAAAACTTCTTCATAAAAGGTTAAAACTTGTCACCTATACAACATTTTGCAAGCAAAGTTGTGCAAACTTGAATACAAAAAGTTCTAAGACCGAGAAAAGTTACATTATAATTTTTTTTATTGAAAATCCTAAGATTTTTGCACAAAAATTGCTTTTTATAGAAAAGTGAAAAAAAAATTAAAAGTTCATAGAAATTATATGAAGATGTATTGATATAAATGAAGTATTACTTTAAAAAAAAATTCATGATTTGAGGTCTAATTTTAGTGTGGGAATGTAGATAATGATTTTTGTTATGCATTACTATTATTAAAATGTCAACAGTTTTAAAAAAAGAAAACAATAATTATAATATATATAAATAATACAAAAATTATTTATTTATATATAAATAAATTAATTTTCTTTGAAAAAAAATCTTTGAGAAAAGAAACAAAACAAACAGACCTTTGTAAAGGAAGCCAATGCAAACTGGACTTTTCCCACTTTCCAGTTTCCGCTTTTTCTTTTACCATGATTTTCAACTTCACAATCCCACCACCCAAACGCTGTCTTGGTGGTGTTGCCAACGTTCGAACGTGTTAGATTCCTTGCTGACACATGCGGAACGCATGGTCAGTAACTCCATATCCTCGGATTGTGCCAGCTGGCAATTGGTGGGCTCACCAACCTCATCCATTTTTTATTTCCAAAATAAATCATGTCCTCCACACTGAATTTATTTACGTTTTCTCATTTCAATTCCCTATTAGCCCTCACTATCCACACATACTTACAAGATTACCCCCTTTGACCAAGCACCTGCCACCGTTACTTCCATTGGTTTGTGACGCAAACGTTAACTTCTTTCCAGGTCGTACGTCACGAAATTGAAGATAAGCTGCACGAATAAATTGTGCCAAAAATAATTTAATTTATTAATTAATTTCATTTCTTATTTGTATTTCTCCAAATTAGTAATAATAATGTGTTGAAGAAAATACAATTCTCTGTATATTCAAAGCGCTTTCCTATTTCATAGTAGTGTTTTGAGGAGAAAGAGGAAGAACAGGAAGGAGATCTTGTGTGTACATAAGAAACCCTAGAATTTTTTCTGGTATTTGTAATTTTCCATAAATTCGTCTCCAAGTTGCTACAGTACCAATAACGATTCCGTTTGTTATTTACTTCAATCAAATAAGGTTTGTTAAACTGCCAATTTTGTTTTCTGGGCAGCAGCGATTTCAATGCTACAATTTAGGATGAGCACAATTTTTTCAAGCTGTTTTGTGTTGTGGCCTCCTCTGGAGTTTCTCCTGGGTGGTTTAATGTTAATAGGTTGGAAAAAAAAAAGTTCTCTTTTTCGTCATTTTAACTAGCGCTATAGCGGGTGTAGAATTGGCATTGATCTTGTTATCATTGAAAATACTAGAATTTTGGTGGTATAATGCCTTTATGTAAAAGGGTTTGGATTCTTTGCTCATTGTGATATAACCCATATGGAGGGTAAAGGATCTAGGGCTTTTTGCATACTGTAAGATTGGAATATTTGTTATTATGTATCTGCATTATGGTAATTTTTCCTGTTTCTGTGTTGTTGCTATTGTATTTGATTGTCACACCATGAATACTGTTCTGCTGTAATACCGTTGAGCATGTGTATGTACTTTGTAACTTATGAATGTGGTTTGTTTTTCTCACTACATGGCTAACTGGTTTGTGTTTGCAATTCCTGTGTCAATTTGCAGAAAGAACAAGTTTTTGGGGTTATATATATTAAGAAGACGCAAAGATGATGTCAAGATCGTATACAAATCTTTTGGATTTGGCTTCTGGGAATTTTCCGGCAATGGGTAGTCAGTTTAAGGAACGGAAGCGACTGCCAAGGGTTATGAGTGTCCCTGGGATTGTCACGGAACAGGATGATGACGATCAGGAACTTAGTGTCTGTTCTGATAATCCATCGGCTGCTAGTTCAGATAGGATAATAATTGTGGCAAACCAGCTTCCTGTAAAAGCAAAACGAAAAGAGGACAATAAAGGTTGGAGTTTTAGTTGGAATGAGGACTCGTTGCTTTTACAGCTTAAGGATGGATTTCCAGAAGATATGGAGGTTCTTTATGTCGGTTCATTGCGAGTTGATATTGATCCAACTGAACAGGATGATGTATCACAGTATTTACTGGATAAATTCAAATGCGTCCCCACTTTTCTGCCCCAGGATGTTTTGTCGAAGTTCTATGATGGTTTCTGCAAAAGGCAGTTATGGCCACTGTTCCATTACATGTTACCATTTTCAACTGATAAAAACCATCGTTTCGATCGCTCTCTGTGGGAAGCATATGTTTTGGCAAATAAGCTATTTTTCCAGAAGGTAGTTGAAATAATAAACCCAGAGGATGACTATATTTGGATTCATGATTACCATCTGATGGTGCTGCCAACCTTTATAAGGAGGCGCTTTAACAGGGTTAAATTGGGGTTTTTTCTTCACAGCCCTTTTCCATCATCTGAGATATATAGGACTCTTCCAGTAAGGGAAGAGATACTTAAAGCTTTACTTAACTCTGATATTGTTGGTTTTCATACCTTTGACTATGCCCGTCATTTCCTTTCATGTTGTAGCCGTATGTTGGGTTTGGAATATCAATCAAAGAGGGGCTATTTGGGATTGGAATATTATGGAAGGACTATCAGTATTAAGATTATGCCTGTTGGAGTTCACATGGGTCGGATTGAATCAGTTATGAGAATGGCAGATGAGGAGTCTAAGGCGAGGGAGCTCAAAGCGCAATTTGGAGGCAAAACTGTGTTGCTTGGTGTTGATGACATGGACATTTTTAAAGGTATTAATTTGAAGATTTTGGCCATGGAGCAGATGCTCAGACAACACCCGAAGTGGCTAGGAAGGGCTGTACTGATACAGATAGTAAATCCTGCAAGGGGCAAAGGCATTCATCTGGAAGAGATACAGGCTGAAATACAAGAAAGCTGCAGCCGGATAAACAGAGTATTTGGACGGCCTGGTTATGAACCAATTATTATTATAGATAGATCTATTTCCATTGCTGAAAAGGTTGCCTATTACAGCATTGCTGAGTGTGTTGTTGTAACAGCAGTAAGGGATGGGATGAACCTAACTCCTTACGAATATATTGCTTGCCGACAGGGAATATCTGGTTCTGAATCATGTTCTAATGTCAGTGGCCCAAAGAAGAGCATGCTAGTAATATCAGAATTCATTGGGTGTTCCCCATCACTTAGTGGCGCTATCCGTGTCAATCCATGGAATGTTGAAGCAACTGCTGAGGCAATGAATGAAGCCATCTCAATGGCTGATGGAGAGAAACAGTTGCGGCATGACAAGCATTATCGGTATGTCAGCACTCATAATGTGGCTTATTGGTCACGCAGTTTCTTGCAAGACATGGAAAGAGCTTGCTCAGACCTTCTAAGGAAAAGATGTTGGGGAATCGGTCTTAGCTTTGGGTTTAGAGTTGTGGCACTTGATCCTAATTTTAGAAAGCTCTCAATTGACGCTATGGTTTCAGCTTACAGGAGAGCAAAGAGTAGGGCCATTTTGTTGGATTATGATGGCACTGTAATGCCACAGAACTCCATTAATAAGAGGCCAAGTGGGGAGGTCATCTCTATTTTGAACACCCTTTGTGGAGACCCCAAAAATGTAGTTTTCATTGTTAGTGGAAGGGGGAGGGACAGCTTAAGTGAATGGTTTACGCCCTGCAAAAAACTTGGAATTGCAGCAGAACATGGATACTTTTTGAGGTGTGATCTCTCACCATTCTCTGACCCCCTCTGTGTGCGAGTATGTAGTTGGGATATGCCTTGGCTATTTACAGAAAAGCAGCTAATTGCATTTTAGCCAACAATGCATCTGATGTATTCTTTTGTTTCCCCACTATAATGATGATATCTCTGACCCCCACTGTGTGAGTTTGTAGTTGGGATATGCATTACAGAACAGCAGCTAATTACGTTTTAGCCAACAATTTGTTTGACTTTGTCTTTTGTTTCCCCACCACAATGATTTTATCTTTTGTTTGCTGTTTTCTTTTGGTTTTATGAATCCAAAATTTTATCAGCTGGAATTGATTTCATTTGCATTTGAGTTCTTCATTTAATAATCACTTTGGATGCTCAGCATCTAGTTATTACCTTCTTGGTGGATGGTTGTATGTGATTATATTTGAGGCAACTGCTTTGTTGTGCTTTTACTCTTCCCAAAGTTTAATTGAGAAATTGGAAGTTTCTAAATACTTGATTTTTTTTTTTTTTTTCACTTTTAATAAAGCAAAAATTTGACATGATTAGTTTGATGATAAACACAGGCAGTTGTACTAGGTTGGTAGAAGGTTGGACCTTCTTCTTTCTCTCTTCCTCCACTCTACTAACAAGTGCTTTCTTCTCTCTATTGCTCTTTGAGCATCTTTTAGATGGTCACAAAGTGAGGAATGGGAAATTTGTGGCAAAAGCTCCGAATTTGGCTGGATGCATATTGCTGAGCCTGTAATGAAACTTTATACTGAGGCAACTGATGGTTCTGGCATTGAAAGGAAGGAAAGTGCTTTGGTCTGGCAATACCGGGATGCAGACCTTGGTTTCGGATCTGCTCAGGCTAAGGAAATGTTAGATCATCTAGAGGGTGTTTTGGCCAATGAGCCTGTTGCTGTTAAGAGTGGTCAGTTCATTGTTGAAGTGAAGCCACAGGTGTGTACCTAGAGTTTAAATTTAGTAATCTCTTAAATTTCTAATTGGCTGCCTATTTGTTCCCTTCTATAAGATGCTTGACAGACTTAACTGGTGCTCAAAAGTTCTCTTCCATCTCTCAGGCTAGGGAAATGCTAAATCATTGTTGATGAGTACTTGGGCCTTAAAATTTGCCAACTTAATACTATGATTATTATTGACAGCACAGAATTTGGTTGTTTTATGTCAACTTATCCTGTCTGTTTTGCAGGGTGTCAGCAAAGGCTTAGTTGCAGAAAAGATATTTTCATCAATGGCTGAGAAGGAGAAACAAGCTGACTTTGTGCTGTGTGTTGGTGATGACAGATCAGATGAGGACATGTTTGAGACGATCAGTATTGCAATCTCAAGAAATATTTTATCTGCAAATTCTTCAGTATTTGCTTGCACGGTTGGACAAAAGCCGAGCAAAGCTAAGTATTATCTGGATGATACGAGCGAAGTTATAAGCATGTTAGAATCGTTGGCTGACGAGTCTGACTCTTGACCCTGCATGAAAGAAACTGGAAATTCTCCTTGAAAACATCTGCAAGGTTTTTGGTGATTTCGATTTGTGATTCTTTCTCCCGTTGGAGTGTAATATTCTTGATGGGGCGTCTCAGTAGATGTGGAGTGATGGCAGAGTATGATTTTCATAGCATTTTTATTTTTCATTCTCTTATTTTTATTCCTTCAATTATATATAAGTATACATTTTTGCAAGAACCCATTCATTATATTCCGTTCTCTTAATTGACAATTGTAGTTCCGGAGGAGCAGAAAAATGTTTATTTGGTCTTTCATCTTCTGTAACAGGAAGAAAAAACTCCAAAGTCTTGTTTGGCAACTTCTTAGTTTTATTTTGGAGTATTCTTATTTAATATATTTTTTCTGGTGTCGGGGGCGTAAGTGTGTAATAATTACCTGGTTTTTTTGATCGCCCGTGATAGTTACTTTAAAAATTCCTTTGGCAACGAGTATTTGGTTCACTCTTCTTCAAGCCTGTAGACATTCTTTGAAAATGCATTTGCCTTTTGTGCTTTCCATTTGGATTTTCATCATATGTCACAGACAATTTTTTTTTAGGGTTATTTCTGCATAAAAAATAGATTCTGATTAAATTATATATTTGTATTTGTCTCTTTCTAATATAGCTTCAAAGCGTCCAAATCCTTTCCATTTACTTTCTCCAAAATGATGTAAATAGTTGGTCACAAAAATTTGAGTATTTACATCACGAACCATGTAACTGAAGCTGAAGAAAATGTAAATTATTAGATACTGGCTAGGGTGTAAATAAATTAAGTTATTCGTGATCAACTTAAAGATTAGTTTATAAAAAATTTGATTCAAACTTGATTATAAACTGGTTTAAATGAGTAAAATTTGATTACTGTACAAGTTAGTGCATTAGCTTCCTATTATTTGATTTAAACTATCTACGAGTCTATTAAGAAATAAACATTTTTATTTATATTATATATAAATAATATAATACACAACTTAAAATTATATGTAACAAACTTTTCGTATGATTTTTTATGAGCTCATTTTGGCTTATATATATTTTGAGTTTGAGTTTGAATATTTCAGATTTATTAAAAAATTTAAACTACATAATATGCAACTCATGTTAACTTGTATAAAGCTCTTTAAACTCGTATTTGAGTAGAGTTTGAGCTCGAAATTTTCAGATTCATTGAGCTCAAACTCAATTTCATTTATTATTTTTGAATTCGAGTTTAAATAAACAAAAGTTCGACTCAACTCAATTCTAATTATTTATATGACTAAATATAAAGATATATGATAAAAAATATTGTTGATTATGTCAATTCAAAAACTAGTAGACATGATTATCTATGTTCTTTTTTGAAATGATTAATTACCCATTAAACTAATTTCTTTTTGAGGAAAGAAAAATAATAATTTTCAGAAAAAATTAGGAAAAAAAAAAAGAATACCAGAAAGCATTCAAATCATAAACGCCTCTAATAAACTAAGGCCAATAAACTTGATTATAAAATGCAGTTAAGAAACATAATCTATTGAATTAATTTTATAGATTAGCATAATCTAGTGATTTTAATTAAAATTTAGGTTACTAAAATGTCAAAATAATATAAAATATATTATAGTCCAATCTCTCTATTATGCTATCATTGGATTTTTATAAGGCTCTTAGACCATTAGTAGATTTTGTGTTTTGTAGGTCTTGTTCATTAGACTACTGGTGATAGAAAGACTAGTCAACTCTTGATTCTTTAAGGAAAGGTCCCTGTGCTTGTCCTATTTGTACTTATGACTGTCTCATTAAGATTATAGTTTTGATTAATGGCAAATTAGGCTTAGAGAGGAGCTCACATTTCTTATTTTATTTTCTCATTTTACTCTTGTTGATAACATGGATATTTCCATTAATTTAGGTATGTGATTAAATATATTAATTTATTGTATAATTTATACATATATGCTGATAGACATAATTGATTATTTATATGATTCATTATTCAATTTAATTCTTAACAATCAATATTAAAGTCATATAATCATGTTTATTGGTTGGTCATGTATTAATCAATTGATTAACTTAGTTTTAATTATTTAAGATTTATTTCTTCTCCTTATAAAATCTTGAATATGGTAGCCGAAATTAGTTTATGAGTTTTATGCATTGTTGATTCATGATTAATTCAAGCATGCTTTATGTAATGGATTAATTCAGAATATGTTGCTATAGATCACATTCTGGATTAATGCGTTTAACATGGATTTATAATGCGTTTATCTCTCTATTACATCTAGATCTGTTTGTGTTCAACATGTGGCTATTCAAATGTAATCACCCAAATATTTCTAGGCTAATAAATTTAGTTTAAGAATCAGAACATGGCCAAATACATGTGCTCCGCATTTTAGCAATAGTCACAAGGATTGGGTATGAAAATAAAATGTGATAATTTTGTTGATAACGTGAAAGAGTACTACTTTGATCTTTAATTGCGAGTAGAGGGAGACAAACCTCGTCCTTCCACTACTTCCACCGGTATATCAGCCAGTTTTTCCAAACAACCAATGACTATGATAAACTTGAAGGCAAGTCAAATATTTGTTTTGAATTTTGTAATAAAAGATGACGATTGGGATTGATCTGGATACAAATTAAAGACCATTATGTTAGTGTCTGGCAGCACAAACGTGTGGAGATCATAGCCAATGATCAAGGTAATAGGATGGCACCATCCTATGTTGCCTTCACTGATACTAAGAGGCTGATTGGTGATGTGGCCAAGAAGTAGGTGATACCACTGTATGTTGCCTTCAAATCATATGATGTTTGTTGTATGTTCTTAATTGAGTTAAGTTTCTGGGAATTGTCTAAATGTTTTCAGTCAACAAAAACGATTTTGTGGGTTAAGGAATGCAGTTCCCGAACCGTTTTCATGAAAAGTTTTTCATGAATTGAACTTGGATTTTGGCTCGTTTTTTTGCAATAAAATGCATGATTTTGATTCAAAAGAACTTCAGATATTTTTCTGGGGCAAAGATTGAAGCAAAAATCAGGCCAAAATAAAGCTTTTATACTTGGTCTGCAACTGGATCACGTGACCTGAGTTGCAGAATCAACGTGTGAGGAAAGAAGTTCCAACCCAAGCATGCGCATCATGTCCACTTGCACCAGAAGGGACATGGGGTCCACGCACCACTCAGGTAGTATTAGTTTCGATCGATCTTGACAGATCTCGTCGAGCAGAAATTTTTGATAATTTTTTTCAAAATTTTTGTCGAGTGAAATATTTAATCAATTTTTGTACTAATTATTTTTATATTATACTCTCCAAATTTTTTCCTAAAAAGCTTGTGTACATGATTTTCATATGTTGATGTGCAATACAATTGATGTACTCTCACTCTTTGTTTACTTACTGAGATAATTTGTTATGAGGCTATGTCGTTGTTTGAAAGTAATTTATTATTTATATTATGGTTATTATAATTGAGTATTTACCAGTTTTATTGTGGGTGTTTTTGAACAATGTAAAATAGACTAACAGCTGCCTAACAGAAAACGAGTTTAATCAGAAGAGACCTAAATTATCCAAAAATTGAGATCGCTCAACAGAGGCACAAGCTTGCCGGCTACGAGCTTAGGGCAAGGGACGAGGTCAAGGGAGTAGCTCGAGCTCTCTAGAGATGAGCCCCCAATTCATGTGACAAGCAGGTCGTCTTGTTGGAGCCCAGGTTGCCAAATACGAGCTCGATAATGCTGGTTAAAGGTCAATACCAACCCCAGACAGGATCTTACGCTCATAAGTCTCAACTCTAAAAGTTGTAGTTCTAAAGGTGAGCTCTAGCTCATAGATCTCAACTAATCCACAGCTCTCAAGTCACGAGATCTAGCTTCAAGCCCTTAGCTTTAAAGAAGAGCTCTAACGTTCCTCCAACCAATATCAACTCGTGGCACTAGCCTGCAAACACCAACTTGCAGGGCTCACTTGTAGAAATCAATCTACAAAAAGCTGACCTACAGTTTGTAGAAGCTAACTTGTAGAAGTTTAGATTGTCAACACATTTATTACATAATATAACAGATTTATAATTCATTAAATTATATTTATAACCTTCTAATCTTTATAAAAAGGGGGAAGAACAGATACAATAAGGCATCCTTTGGGAAAATAGATACTATAACTCTACTAAATTTTCAAGAGAGAAATAAAAACCATCGTGGACGTAGGAATCCAAATCAAGGATTTTAATCAAACCACGTTAAAAAACCTCAGCTGTCTTCTCCCTGTTCTTCCTCTTCTTCTTTTGCCTATTGCATTTGTTTGATTTTTGCATTTATCTGATATTTATACAACCAGATTGTAGTTTGGGGATTTCAAGAACTATTCTGGTTAACTATGATTTGGGCTTACCAAATTTTACTGTCAACATGTTCTAAGATCAATTATATTTTGAGGTAATTGAATGAATAAAATCTTTGAGGAGAGAGCAATATATCAATGGTGTATATACAACCTATTAATGTGACATTATTAATATATTTTTTGCCATAATATTAAGAGTAGATTTGAATTTTGTGGTTTTAAGATTTTAAATATTCTATCAGTGTTAAATTTTAAAAACACAATATTCAAATCTTATATTATATTCTAAAATCCTAAATCCTCTATTGTTGTTAGATTTTATAATATAATATTGTTTCAGACAACTTAATTATTCATTATAAGTCACGATATTTAGGTAGGATTATAATGAATAAAATGTAAATGAGAATTGCATGGTTATTGTAAGAAAATGTATAGCATAATTGCATTATATATGCATCATGAATATTCTTAACAAATATATTTGATGAAATTCCTTTAATTTTTTTGCCTATGCAATTAACTTTTGTGAAAACTTTTAAAGGGAACAATTTTGAGAATTGGGCTAAATCCTTGAAACTATATCTAGCGATTACAAACATGGACTTGGCATTAAGAGAAAAATGAACATGCCAAAATTGATAAGTCTTTTGTTGTTGATAAAACACTTCATGAGAAGCTAATGCATTTGAATAGGGTATGTTTGATGGTTATGAAATATGCCATGGATGAGAGCATTAGGTAGTGTATTCTTGATGCTAAAAAGGCTAAAGTTTATCTTAACTCCATCGGTGAGAAATTCATGAAATTATTATTTCGAGGGTCATGGATCAAGTTTTAATAATTAAAAAGGCTCACCATAAAGATAATGAGGGCAAATTTGGTAATGAAAATGAGAAGAATGATAAGAGTGGTACTCTTTTACGTTTAACTTTAGTTTGTTTCAAATCAAATATAGTCGGAGTATCATCCGATACCTAGTGTTTGGATACTAGTGTGACAATCCATGTTACAAATTCTTTAGAAACGCTTAAAAACAAAAAGGAGACGAAGTGAATGGGAATTGGTGGTCAAGTTGTTTAATGGTGACAAAGTTGAAGTAGATCACATAGTGTAAGACAAGGCAATCCACACCCAAGAGGGGTGAATTAGGTATTTTGAAAACTTTCGCATTTTTTGGTGATTTATTTGAAAATCTCTTGATTTTGGAAAGTCATGAGATGATTTTAATTTAAACATATCTAAGATAGTTTGATGAAGACGTTTGCACACAAGAAATAACAAATCAAAGCATTTGTGTAAAGTAACTTATTTAACTATATATAGACAAGGCCTTAATGAGCATATTCATAGAATAAAATTACTTCTTTCAAGCATACCAACATCTAAGCAATAATGTAAACAATAAAGTACAAAATACTCAATAAAGTTTAACAACAAAAAACAAAGCAACCCACAATTTTAATCATCAAAAAAAGCAAAAATAAAGATATAATATTAATTGCTGGAAAATAAAAAGATTAGAGATAGAGAGATTCAAATACAAGATTTATAGTGGTTCCCCCTTGAAAAATAATTTTCAAGGTGTACATCCACTTTCAAGCTCTTAACCAAACTTGAATCTACTAAATAAAAGTCCATCTAAGTTTAAACAGGCACAAGGATAAGCTTTTTTACAACTATTATTCAACCACAATTGAAAAACCCTTTGAGAAGCTTAAATACTCACTCAAAAAAGGGAAAATAAAGAGTTCAACCACTTTTTCTAGCTTAGGTAAGACATACCTTAGAAAGCCCAGATGAGTTTGAAAGATATGATAGAAAATTTAAAAAACTCCATAGTTTGGATATACAAATTGAAGCTCAATAAGAATGAAATCAATTAAATTTAGCTCATATCAAAGAAATTAGATAAAGAGTTAAAGCACAAATGAAAAAAGAATGTTTGCTTCTTAGGAATTAGGTTTTCACCTATGAGAAAATGCGTGAAAGGGTATTTATAGCAAGAGAGCATGGTATACATTAAAATGACCATTATTGTAAAAATTTACCACTTGCAATCATGATTGCAATTTGACTTGCAATCATGATTGTGAATTCAAAATTTGACTTTTGACTGAAATTGAGATCAAAATCATGAAAGATTAGTTCAAAAACTTTGACTCAAATCACAAAAATATAACATGAAAGCTAATTCGTGTTGGCTTAAAATGCAAACTTTTGGTCACCCTTAAGAGGCTTATGACTAGAATCGCAAAAAACATAGTTGAATTGCTAATTCAAATTGCAAGATTTAGATAGCTATTTGGCACTTGCCCTGCATCTGTGATCATTATGGTAAATATAGTTCAAAAATTACGATCATGATCACAAATTCAAAATTTGAATTCTTAATTAGAATTGCAAAATCAAGTGTTATTGCCGATTCAAATCGCAAGGCCAAGTTTTGAAATTCAAACTTTTAAAATTCATTTCAAAACCATTCAAAATCATTTCAAAGCTTATATTTCAATCCAAAAACATATTTCAAAATTTAAACAATTTGATGAATCATTTAAGAACATATTGGAATGTTTTTGTTGAAAATATTTCAAATACAAAAACATATTTCTAGATTTAAACAGTTTGTAAAATCATATAAGAACATCTTGTAGTGTTTTTGTTGAAAATATTTTAAAAGCTTTTTGAGAAAATCTTAAGACAAACTTTCCAAAAGTAATTTTAAAAAAATGAGCTAAATTCAAATAATCCAATACCTTTACATTTTGACTAAAACAAGACCTAAATAGATATTTCATCAATTAAAACTAAGGCCAGCTAAGAAAATATGATAGATCAAATTAAGAATTTGTAAAATAAGATTTAACTCTAAATCATGAAAAAATTCTATTTAAGAAGAAAGTCTAAGTTTTAAAAAAAAAAGACTATACCTAATGAAGACCTAAGGTTTTACTTGAAACATCCATGTATCCAAAGCTTTAATCTTCTAAGACTTAAAAATGTAGAAAAAAACTCTTCTTTCTTGACTTTCTTTAAGTGATGAGCATGACGAGAATTACCAATGCTTGATTTCAATGCTCACTCTTTCTTCTTTGGACAATCCTATAAATAAACATAAACTTTATAATCCATATAGTTAGTCGAATCTAATTTATCATAATGCATGATTTAAAAATCTAACTAAAATAAATTAGCATAAGAGCATGCATTATAATCTTTAAAATATATTCATTAACCATAACATATCATGCCTATTAACTGATGTAAATGATATCACACTAAGCACGCTATATATAATATAGCATAAGGGCATACGTTGCTATTTGAACATATATATATATATATATATATTCTCTATTTATCATTTGTCATCATCAAAACTAATCATGTAGAGCCTTAGGGCTAACAATCTCATCTTTTTTTATGATGACAAATCACCAAAGAAAAATATGTTCAAAATAAAGATTTAATCTAATAAGTTCAACAAGAAATCAAAATATTAAGTGCACAACATATTTTTCTTTTCATTTTCTTTTCCCCATATTTGACATCAACAAAAAGGATAAAAAAATATATTACACAAGTGATATCAAACAAAGAAAGTTATTAACTTCTCCATTTATTTTTCATTATCAAACAAATATCTTTTTCATATGAACCCAACAAGATTTTAAAAAAAAATTCATACAATGATCATATGTAAAACAATCATCAAAATAAATGTGAAAAAGACATAGAATTTTACCTTATTCCTTTAAGTAAGTATAAGAAAAGCTTTTTTACATGACAAGTAAATAAATATTAAAAGCTTTCATGTCAAAATAATTATGAGCCATAGAATAGATCAAATATAAGCAAAGCTTCCCTCAAATCATGCCAAAAATAATTTAAGGTAAAATATATAACCATATGACCTTTAATGAGGCAAAATAGAAGTAAAAACAAAAATTCTAATGTAGCAAAGATAACAAGATTAGAATCATTCTTATTTATCAATGATTCAAAAAATTAAATAAGCTTGATATGTGACCAAGATATCTAAAGCATATACAAGAAGCAACTTAAAAAAATTTTCTATCCCTCAATGAAACAAAATAGATTTTCTCTTTTTTTTTTTTTTAAATATGTTCTCCTTTCAAAATTAAAAGAAAATTGAAAACAAGAAGCACTTGTGAGATCAAGACATTAATGTTTACGAAAAAAAAAAATCATTTTTAAGCATGGAAAACATAAATCTTTCTTAATCCAAACAAATGATTGAATTTCTCCCCCTTTCAAAAACATTTTTATAAAAATCCAAACTTTTGTGTTCTAAAGCATTGAAAAGAAGTTTAGGAGAAACATGGAAGGGAATATTATTTTCAAACATTTTCAAATAAAACATTTAAACAATTTGAAATCTATTAGTTTTTAAACTAATTTTTTTTTAAAAAAATCAAAGAACAATAATTTGAAAATTTTTTATACATGCATATCTTCTTTCAAAGTTTCCTTTAAGCAAAAAAGATTAGCACATGTTCCAAGCAATTAGGAAGCATAACTCAAGCAAACATTATGAAAGGATATGCAATAGGGATAAAAAGAGATCAAAACTATTAAGCATTCCCTATGTGTAATGACAATAAGCATTTAACAACAATTAAACACTTTATCATCACAACCAGGTATATTTTTCATGATCTTATCCAAACCAACCAAGAACAATTAGATAAAAAGTATTATGCGACCTAACATATAAATGATCCATAAGAAGAGAATAAGGATAAAGATACTCATTGATTATAGCAATATGTGGAGTGTCTTGGTTGTAGTCATCTTCTTTTTTAATTCTCATCATTTGAGAGGCAAAAAACATTGAACTTGATGAGAATGAGACTTCTTTGTTGTGATTGCCTTTGGAAGAAGATTGGAAGCGATTGATTGATCAAATTGAGAAATCTTCTAGTCAATAGTTATCTTCCAACCTTTTCAATTTTCCACAATCTTGAAGTCAAATTTTGAAATCTTTCACAAATCACAAAGATCTTAATAAACTTTTGAGCACAAAACTCAAGATTGGATATTAGAATATATAAAAAAAATTCTAAAGATTCTTCAAGGGAGGGTTAGCTTTAAGCAACATTCAAGCACTTCTTGGAGCATATTTAAGGTTGATAGAAAATATGTTGTGTCAGTCCAATTAAGATAGTTAAAGATTGCAGAAAGAGAATGGATCTTGCCCTTATCTCGTTGGAGATTTGTATACACCAGTATCAAACTT
>JANHAO010009287.1:0-18531 GCA_026873985.1 Saraca asoca
GGTCCTTGGGTTTGACCTAGGTTGCCTATGCTACAAGTTAGTTTAGGTAGCTTCAGTTTATAAATTTCTAATTCGATCCGCCTCGGCACACGTGATCAAAAGGCCATAAGGCATGGCCCTAAATTTAGCTTCTTTTTATGTTATGCAATTTCCACAAAGCTTTTCAACATCATATTTCATGCCCAGACAAAAGAAATGTTCTCAAAATGTAGCCAAAGTTTTTGCAATGGCAAAATGACTCATTAACCCACCCCCAATGGCTTACCTCACAAGCAAATCTCTCAAAGAGCTTTCAGGACACACAATTCATTTTCTTTACATCAAAAGTCATTATATCAAAAAAAATTTCCAAATCCTACCTTCTCACAAGCATCAAACACACTAAATGGTCATCACCATACAAATCTTTAATGTGTTCAAAACCAAATAATTTATCATGCATAGTAGAGATAAGGGTATCACCATGAGAAAGTGCATTGGCCACTACATTCTCTTTACCTTGCTTGTATTAGATTATGTAGGGAAATGTCTCAATGAATTCCATCCACTTAGCATGCTTTCAGTTCAACTTCCCTTGTCCCTTCAAGTGCTTCAAAGATTCATGGTCAATATGGAAGACAAACTCCGTAGGCCATAAGTAGCATTACCATATCTCTAAATCCTAAACAATGCATAAAGCTCTTTGTCATATATAAGGTAGTTAAGATTTATCAAAGAGCTTGCTCTTTGTGGCTTCAAATTCATCATGTATCACTCTCCTTCTACCTATTCTAGAGTGTGGCATGAATATTCTTCTTTTTCTTTTTTGATTTGTTGCTGAATTTTGATGAATTAGAGAAAGGTCCATGGGAGATCACATCAGTTTGGTATTAGAGCTTCAGTTCTTCCAATTTAGGTGATATCTTTTCATTTTCTTTTTGTTTATGCTTCCATTTTTCTACATTTTTGTTTTGTGCATCCCTTATTTTTTAGTCCAATTTCATTCATCAATTTCTTACCAATTGAATTGTCAATTGCTTGTTGTTATATACCAGAATGGCCTCAAGAGCTCACGACCCTGAGCACACAAAAGGTACTTAGCAAGCTTCGCTTCACCCATCAGAGAGCGACACAATGAAGTAGTCTTGGCACCAAACTGCGACACCAACCTCTCCTCACCCGTCATGATGTAACGATGCTGCGAGGCCATTCAGGTGCATCCCGCAAAGCATCCTCCCCTTGTGAGGGAGTGACCCAGTGAAAAAGTTCACAAGACGGTTCGTCAGGCAACTGATCGCCCCTGCTCGAGCCCGCCATCTCGCTACAACAGCACCAGGCTAACCACAGTAGTTCCCATGACACCCTCGAGCTGGGGATTCCGACTCGAGACGCCCAACCCATCACTCAACCTAGCAACGATGTAGCGACGAGCATAGATAGACCCAGTCTATAGTTGACCTATAGGGCCTACATTCAGCAATGGCTAGTTCGTGGTCTTTTCACTGTCTTTCTCATTTATTACTTGATGTAATACAACTATAGCTTGTAATTAATGAATGTAACCCCTCATTCCTCTATAAATAGGTTTTCCTTGTTAGAAGAGGAAGAGGCCAAGTTTTGTAAGCAGAAACTCTGCTAAAGTCACTTTCCCAGTACTTTAATAAAATCTCTGCCATGGATGTAGGGTCCGGTGTCACCCAGATTTGGCTGAACCACGTTAAACTCGTTGCCTCTACATCCTTTCTTCCTCTTAATCCACCTCCTTCTACACTTCAGGAGCAGCATCAGTCCTCTAAACTCATCTTTGTTGGCTGAAGTTTGGGTCTTCCATACGAGCCAAATTTTGCCATCAACATTTTGGTGTCATTTGTGGGGACCATTTGCTCTCTGGAATCTCTGTTACAGCCCAACAATGGCCAGAGGAAGAATGACTCAGAGTTCTATCATTCTGATTCCTCAGCAGCACACTGTTGTGCCCAAAACTTAAGTGGTATAGACTCTCGATCAATCCCGGTCAGCACTCGAAAACACAATCAGGGAGTTGGCTGAAACTGTCAAGGTGCTTGCTCAGGCACAAGCACAGAATGCCTAAAGACAAGAAGTAGTCATGGCATAACTCCAACAACTTCATGAGGAAGCTCAAAGAGAAGCTCGTAATGATTGTGACAGCCAGTGGCTGGGGGGCTCGGAACAAGTAGAAAGTTCTGCCCCTCAACATGAAGAACAACGTCCAGCGATGGAAGAGGTCTTCCACAGGCTTGAGCGGTTAGAAAAGCATCTGCAACCTTAGAGCCATCAGCCCTACAATGAGGAGGCCTTACCATTTTCTACGGAGATTGAGAAGTAACCTCTCTCACAAAAACTCAGAGTGTCTGCTATCCCGCTGTATGATAGGAACAATGATCCAAGCGATCAGCTGGATGTGTTCAATACTCAAATGGACCTCCAGACGATCGACCCCCTAGCGAAGTGCCACATTTTTCCTGCCACATTAGGGGCAACGCCTTGGGCATGGTTCAAGCACCTTCCGGCTCGCAGTATCGGCAACTGGGAAGAATGCCAAAGAAAATTTGTTGATCAATACCAAGTGCTGAAAAAGTAACTTGCACTTCCTTGCCACCTCGCGATGATTTTTCATCGCAAGGATGAGTCGCTCAAAGATTACATGGCCTAATTCAGGCATGAAGCCAACTTCATAGAGAATCCCTCAGAGGAAACCATTTTAACGGCCATCTCAGGGGGACTTCACAAAGACGGCAAGCTATACAAAAGCCTTTACAAGTCCCCCACTCGAGATCTTGCTGAATTCTATGATCGGGCAACTAAACAAATAAGATGGTAAGAAACCTTCGGAATGGAGGAACCCAAACATAAAACGGGCTATAGTGGTCCCATCGTGAGTAAAAAGAGGGGAAACGAGAGTCACGATAACCCCATTCTTCATCTCGCAAAGAAGGTAAAACCTCAATGGCCCAGAGACTGCTTCGAGAGCTGTAGCATCCTATCAGACACACGAGACAAAATCTTTACCACAGAAAGGCATAATGAGGACTTCAGAAGGCCCAGGCCAATGAGGGTACCCGTCAAGTCCAGAGACCAAGGCAGATTTTGTACCTATCACAACGAGGCTGGACACACTACCTTAGAGTGCCATGCACTGAAAAACACCATTGAAGGCCTCATCAAAAGAGGTCGACTACAGGATTATGTGGTAGGACCGTCGGGGCAACGTGCTCAACAAGCTCAGCGAGTTATCACCCAAGAGCCCGAGCCCTCCATCAAAACCATATTTTGATCCTGTAATGCTCGTTTATTATCGATTGTACTAATTATGGTATTTTGAATCAATACAAGTTGTCGATTGGCCAAGTATTATCTAGACAAAAAGTTTTCACTCCATCTTTGCATATCGCTATAGTGAATGGTTCTCACCTCGCTATAGCATTACATTGTAGTATCGCTACAGCGAACGGTTCTCACCTTGCTATAGCATTACAGCGAACGGTTCTCACCTCACTATGGCGTTACTTTGTGATATCGTTACTGCGAATGGTTCTCACCTCACTACAACATTACTTTGCGATATTGCTACAGTGAACAGTTCTCACCTTGCTATAACATTACTTTGCAATATCGCTATAGCGAATGATTCTCACCTCGTTACTGCATTACTTTGCAATATCACTACAACGAATGGTTTTCACCTCGCTACAGCTCTACTTCGCAATCTTACTTCAATAAACAGTTTTCACCTTGTTACAACAAAAATAAAACCAAGGGAGAAATGGCCCCTGAGCCTACCTCGTGGTTACAAAAACTCAAACAATATTTTGACGAACGCTTTTCACCTCGCCATCGTTGCAGCTTACATGTGACCCCCTCTCTCGCTCACAACAAGTCAAGTAACTAGGAAAATAAAAATAGTCGATTGGCAAAAAGAGCATTTCATTGATCATCAGAAGTTTACATACAGCGATGCGTGAAGCACCCGATCACAGCATTCAAAAGAAGAAAAACTCATGCAGCAAAAGGAACTCGTCCAGTGAGGCAACGTTACATCAGGAGAAAATGAATGAAAGCTTGGCACTACGATTCCTACAAAAAATAACCCAAAAAGCTAGCTACCAGTCATCGAGCTCACGCCTGGCAGAAGAGTAGTAGCCTAAAGCTACTTTTGCTTATATTCCTCTGGCACGTCCCCCTGAGCCAAACCCAGAGCAAATCAAAAAGTCATAGAAGCCGACTGGCCAGGGTGCTGCACCATAAGCAATAGTCAAAGGAGGTGGCCTGAAGTTAGCATAAGACCCCCCCAGGAGCCTACCTGGTTGATCCCACGATGAAGCCACGTGCAATAGGCTATCCATGTCTCCTGACGCTCTGCAACAGGCCATCCATGTCTTAACAAGCTTTGTCAGAAGCCAAGACACCAAAAAGTAGGGGCCTCTTCAGTCTCCTCCATTGAGTTTCTCTAAAACGCAAAAGAGAATGCTCTAGGCTATAAATAGACCCGCTCGACCCTTTGAAGATTCCAAAAGGTATCTGACTTGATCTTCATCTAATAACCCAAAATGACTGACAACGCCATGCCAATGGCCAAAAATGGCAAACAGGAGAAAGTATGGCCTAAAGTAGAATGAAAAGACATCTGACATGACACTTTGATCAAGGAAGGACACTGACTGAAGATACGAATCAAGCCTCAAAAACTTGCAACTCCCAGTCAACAAAGCAAAGCAAGAGTTGGGGGCTTATGTTATATACAAAAATGGCCTCAAGAGCTCGCGACCCCGAGTACACTAAAGGTACTCGGCAAGCTTCGCTTCATCCATTAGAGAGCAGCAACAACAAAGTAGTCCTAGCACCAAATCGTGACACCAACCTCACCTCGCCCATCGTGATGCAGCGATGCTGCGAGGCCATTCGGGTACATCCTACGAAGCAACCTCCCTTCGTGAGGGAGCAACCCAGTGAAAAGATCACAAGATAGGTTTGTCAGGCAACTGATCTCCCCTGCTCCAGCCTGCCATCCCGCTTTAGCAGCACCAGGCTAACCACAGTGGTTCCCATGACACCCCTAAGCCAGGGATTCCCACTCAAGATGCTCAGCCCCTCACTTGATCTAGCAGTGACTCAGTGGCAGGCACAGACAGACCTAGTCTATAGTCGACCTAGAGGGCCTACATTCAACAACGGCTAGTTTGTGGTCTTTTCACTATCTTTCTCATTTATTACTTAATGTAATACAATTGTAGCTTGTAATTAATGAATGTAACCCCTCCTTCCTCTATAAATAGGTTTTCCTTGTTAGAAGAGGAAGACGCCAAGTTTTGTAAGCAGAAACTCTGCTAAAGTCACTTTCCTAATAATTTAATAAAATCTCCACTATGGACATGGGGTTCGGTGCTGCACGGATTTAGCTAAACCACGTTAAACTGGTCACTTCCTCATCTCTTCTTCCTCTCGATCCACCTTCTTCTGCACTTTAGGAGCAACATTGGTCCTCTGAACTCATCTGCATTGGCTGATGTTTTAGTCTTCCTTATGAACCAAATTTCACCGTCAACACTTGGTATTTGCTATCCAAATTTGCATTAGTTTCTACTTGAGTTTTAACTTCAATTTTCTACATTTTTCTACCACTATTTTATGCAAAAAAAAATTGTGTTCTAGGTACAGAGCAAGTGTTTGATCTGTGTTTTGTTTGACCAAAATTTCTCTACCCATTTCTCTCCATTTCTATTTCATTTCCTTGCTTGTGTTGTTTGAAGGTTTGCTAAAATTTTTGCAAATTCTCACTTTTTGCTTTGTTGCATTTCAAGTGTTTGTTAATTTGCTTAAGTGCCCTTTGATTTGTGCTTTTGTGTTGATTGGTGTGGCATAGAATTATGCTACATTTTTGTTTGATTTGTTCCATTTTCCTATCAATTACATCAAGTTTTTGTTTGTTGTCCCCTGCTATCTTGTTGTGGCCATTTTCTTCATAATTTTTGCTATTATTTTAGTTTAAATGTTATTGTGTTTTACACCAAAATCATCTTCATTTTGAGTACACTTATTCGAAAGCTGATTTAGGACAATTGTGGATAATTTAAATTGTGGATGGCAGTTCACATGTTTGAAAACTAAGTGCTAAAAATTTTGGATAGCAAGCTATTTATTGAGACAAAAACAAAAGAAAAGAAGGAAAAAAAACATGAAGGAGCAAAAACAAAAGAAAAGAACAAGTGTGAAGAAAAACAAATAGAAGCAAAAGAAAGAACAAAAAGAAATTGACAAGAAGGAAGAACAAGTGTTGTCTTGAAATTGAAAATAAAGGAAAATTTTTTTATAACTTTTTGAGCTCCTTTCAAGCCAAAATACTTCTCTATTTTGAGTTAATTTCCATGGTATTCAACTTGAATATATTTTTGTTGGATTGCATGAGCAATATACTATCTAAAAAATCAAGTTGAATTGCATTTACTTGATATTTTCCTCTACACATTATTGAATTCCACTTAAATGTTTTGCCTTACCTAAAAAAATTCTGTTTGGTTGAAATTTTTTTGGTCTTGTGCTATCCAATTCTTTATGCTTTCCTTGTTCATTCTAACTCCTTATTCTTGTTGTTTCGTGCCACATTTTAGTGATTTGAGTGTTGTGTGATATTAAATGCTACATTTTGCAAACTCCAAGTTTTGTCTCTTTAGTTCTTATAAGACATAAAGGAGAGGACTAGAGTGGTAAAAAGCAAGTGTGTTATGAGCACAATAGAGGGACATAGCCTAGTTGTGTGAACAAACATGAGTGGAGTGATCTAAACACTTGCGAGGAAGTGAATTTATGATGTCCATATTTTTCCTAAAATTTGTTTTGCAAAATTTTATTTTGCTCAAAAGATGGAATGTAGTGGATCACAACTCAACGAAGTCATGTTCACTCTAAGAGTAATGCAACAACAATTTGAGGGAGTGAATATGAAGATTGATGACCTTGGTGAAAGAATCATAAATGTGGATAATAGTAGACATTATCATGAAAGAAGAGCTAGATGAACGCATGACCAACATGGAAGCAATGAAGGGGATTTGAGAACTGAATGAGAAGGAGAGGAGCTATCCATTTCCCATTATGATACCGAAAGAAGTGAAAGAAGAAAGGATAGAGGACATTTAGGAAGAAGACATGAAAGACCAAGAAGAGAAAGGGTGGATTCAACCCTATAAAATATTAAGATGACAATTCCATCTTTTCGTGACAAAAATGATTCAGAAGCCAACCTTGAATGAAAGAAAACAAAGTTGAGCTAATCTTTAAGTGTCACAACTATTCAGAAAAGAAGAAGGTGAAACTAGTGGTTGTGGAATTCATGGATTATGCTATTATTTGGTGGGTTCAACTTGTGCAAAGTAGAAGAAGGAGTCTTTAAAGAGTGGTGTTCACTTGGGAAGAATTGAAGGCAATTATGAGGAAAAGATTTCTCCTTTCACATTTTATAGATAATTGTACCAAAAGTTTCAAAGTCTCTATTAGGAGTCGAAGAGTGTTGAAGCCTATCACAAAGAGATGGAAGTGGCAATGATAAGGGTAAATATCATGAAGGATGGAGAGGCCATTATGGCTTGATTTCTCCATGGTTTAAACTGTGACATTGCTAATGTAGTTGAGCTACAACATTGTGTAGAACTTGATGATATGGAACACATGGCAATGAAGGTGGAAAGATAAATCAAGAGAAAGGGTTCTTCCAAATACACTCATCAATCAAGTTCCTCTTAGAAATCTAGTTGGGACAAGAATCAAGAGGAAAAAAAAGACTTCAAGACCTACAAGAACCCACTAGCCAAAACTTCATCAAAAGCCAAAGGGAAGATTCAAAAGGCAGAGGCAAGTTGGAGGTTCCACAAAAGCAAAGAAACATCAATTGTTTCAAGTGCTTGGGTCATGTCCACTATGCCTTTGAGTGACCAAATAATAGAGTCATGATATTAAAGGGCAATAAGGAGGTGGAGCTAGCTAATGAACATGAGATGGAGGAAGAAATGTCTAATTCAATTAATGGCAAGAGCATTGAATTGCAAGAGGTGATGGTTGAAGGAGAGGCACTAATTATGAGGAGAGCTTTAAATGCCCAAGTTAAGGAGGGAGGTAAAGAGCAAAGGGAGAACATTTTCCACACTAGATGCCATGTTCGAGGAAAGTTTGCAATGTAATTGTAAATGGTGGAAGTTGTGCTAATGTTGCTAGTACTACCATGGTTGAAAAATTAGCTTTACCTACCTTCAATCATCCCATTCCTTACAAGTTTCAATAGTTAAAGAAAATGGTGAGATAAAAGTAATAAAATAAGTGCTAGTTTCATTCTTCATAGGGTGGTATCAAGATAAAATGTTGTGTGTTGTTGTTGCAATACAAGCTACCCATTTGCAATTTGGGAGACCATGGCAATTTGACTGACATGTCACCCATGATGGTGTATTAAACCAATATAACTTCATGAAGAATAACAAAACCATTGCTCTTGTACTCCTCACCCCTAAGAAAATTTTGGAAGATCAAATAAAAAGAGAGAAAAATAAAGGAAAAGTGATTGAAGAAAAAGAGATAGATAGTGGCCAAAAAGAGATGAAAGAAAGTGAAAAACAAGAGAAAAGGAAGTGGAGTATATTTGCCAAGGCTAGTGATGGTAGGCACGCTTTGTATTATAATCAGCCTATGCTAGTTCTCATGTGCGAAGGTTTTGTTTTAAATGATAAACATAAAACTGATATTTTACCTAGTGCTATTGAGTCTATTTTGCAGGAATATCAAAAGGTGTTCACCAAGCAAACACCCCACGGTTTGCCACCATAAAAAAGGATTGAGTGCTAAATTAATTTCATTCCTAAAGCCTCCATTCCCAATTGGCAAGCCTATAGGACATATCCTGAAGAGGCCAAAGAAATCCTAAGGCAAGTGAGGGAGCTCATGGCCAAAGGCTACATTGGAAAATTTATGGTTGTCTATTTTGATGATATCCTTGTTTATAGCAATAGTGAATATGAGCATGTTAAACATTTGAAATGTGTTTTGCAATGTTTGAAGGATGGGCAATTGTATGCTAATTTTGAGAAATGTTCCTTTTGCTTGGAAAAAATTAATTTCTTGGGTTATGTGGTGAGTGGTAATAGGATTGAAATGGATGAGGAAAATGTGAAAGCCATTAGAGATTGGCCAACCCCTTAAATTGTGAATGAGGTGAGGAGTTTTCAAGGGTTAGCTAGCTTCTATAGTCTATTTGTGAGATATTTTAGTACCATTGCAGCCCCATTGACCAAATTAATAAAGAAGAATGTAGGTTTTAAGTGGCAGAGTGAGCAAGATTAAAAGAAAACTTAACTTTAGCCCCTTTACTTTGCCCTTTAGATTTTTCAAAAAATTTTGAGATTGAATGTGATGCATCGAGACTTGTTATTAGAGTTGTTTTGATGCAAGAAAGGTATCCTATTACATTTTTTTAGTGAAAAGCTGAATAGTTCAACCCTTAACTACCCAACATATGATAATGAGCTCCATGCATTGATTCAGGCATTGGAAACTTGACGGCACTAACTATGGCCAAAAGAATTTGTCACTCTCACTAACTATGAGTCCTTGAAGCACTTGAAGGGCCAAGGGAAGCTAAGTTGAAGGCATGCAAAATGGATAGGGTTCATTGAAACCTTTCCCTACACTATCCAATACAAACAAGGTAAAGAGAATATGGTAGCGAATGCCCATTCTTGTAGGTATGACCTCATGTCCACTATGCATACTAAATTGGTGGGGTTTGAACATATTAAATAATTGTATGTTGATGACCATGACTTTATTAGTGTATTCAATGCTTGTGCGAGAGTCACTTTTGGGAAATATTTTTGGATAGATGGCTATCTTTTCAAAGAAAACAAAGTGTGTGTGCCTAAGGGATCTTCGAGGGACTTACTTGTTAGAGAAGCACATGGGGGTTTAATGGGACATTTTGGCATTGCTAAAACTTTGTATATCTTGCAAGAGCATTTTTTTTTGGCCAGGCATGAAGCATGACATATAATAGCTTTATGCAAATTACATCACTTGTAAAGAAACCAAGTCAAAAATCATGCCTCATGGCCTTTATACCCCATTCCCTATTGACATTTCAATGGATTTTGTGCTTGGTTTGCCACAGTCCAACATGGGAAAGGATTCTATTTTTGTTGTGGTCAATATATTCTCAAAGCCCATTTCATGCCATATAACAAAATTGATTATGTTGCACATATGGCTAATTTATTCTTTAAAGAAGTTGTAAGATTGCATGGATTGCTTAGAACCATTGTTTTGGATAAAGATGTGAAGTTCTTAAGCTACTTTTGGAAAGTCCTTTGGGCTAAATTTGGGACAAAATTGTTGTTTTCTACCACTTGTCATCCTCAATGTGACTGATCCTTGACACTATTGTTTCATTTCCTCTTTGACCACTTAAGCAAGAAACTACTTAAGCCTAGCACCTAATTAATTCTTGTTAATTTCTTCTTAAATTGGTCAACCAAGCCAAGCACCCAATTGACCCATATTACTAAATTAGTTGAAGCATAGAACCTTAACCAATTTACTAATAGCATTAAGACCTAAAAACTTCAAGTCTAATTAATTATTTTATCACAGTAGCAAATCAACTAATTGCCCACACTTCTCTAGGAAAATTGACTTACCCCACCAACAAATCAAAACCTTATTGCTATATCAACTAAATAGCCACAAACAATGATAAATTGCTTATGAAAATTCTGCTAATTGTAAATCATAATGAATAATTAATTAATTGGTCATCTTAATCAATCATGTAAAAAATTATAAGCATTAAAATATAGAATCAACAGAATCAAATTGAGAATCAATTGGAATTACAAGCAAGTTTCACAATCAATAAAAGAATTAGTACAAAATTTTTCTTAGATTGAAATAAGAGTTTAGTTACACATTAATAATTAAAATAAAAAGGAAAAATAAAAGGAAAGAAGAAACCTAATTGGGGATGGAGTCTTGCTAATGTGATCTATTATGGAGATGCCCATAGATTTATCCCCACTTCAGCAAAATTTAGCACAAAAAATTGAAAGGATAATGAACGATATTCATACCACATTCTAGAAAGGTAAAAGGGGAGTGATAAGTGATAAAAATTGATACCACAAAGAGTGAGCTCTTTGATAAGTCTCAAGTTCTTGCTAGAACCCTAGGAGAGAACTTACTCAAAGAAGAAACACTTCTCTTTCATAAATTGTCAAATCTGAGTGGTTTGAGAAACATGCCTTCCCTAATAGCAATTAGACTCACTAATGGGTTGGATTGAAGTCCCACACATGCCCAACCAAAAAAACATAAAAGCTAGCCAAACAAATAAACAAGTCTAGACAAAAATAAGGCTAAAATATCAACCAACAAAAATACTCCAAAGTGGCAATAAAATAGCCCACCAAATAAGCCATAATAATGGTCCTAATTCAGCCACTGAAACAAAAAGAATAAAAGGAATCAAACAGTACCAAAATAATGCAAAAGAGGTCTCAAAGGTGGTCCATAAAATAACACAAAATAATAGCTCAAAACATGCTTAAAAATGAACCAAAATGACTAACAATGTTGCTATCCAAATGGCTGACATATGGTAGTCCCAAAGTGATGCTCAAATGGTCCTTAAGTGGATGGCAAAGCTTCCAAGCAAATGATCCTTGAACCTCTAAGTCCTAGCTCCAGATGTGAGCTCCAAACTGTGTGGCAAAGCCCTTTGATTGCATCTTTCATCTTCTTTGCTTTAGCTCTAGTCATGGGTCCACTTGGCAATTGCAAGCTTCATGGTGATCCTTGCCTTGGGCCTCCATGTTTTCATCACTCCCTCCCTCCTCAAAAGTATCTGACCTCAAATCAAAATCTACACCAAAAGGAGAAAGATTAGAAACATGAAAGGAAGCATTAACATTAAAGGACTCATGTTTTCTCTTAAAAATACCTTTTCCATAATCTCTTCCACTTGTCTATATTTTGGCCAATTGGGTTTGGGAGATCCAAGAATGAAATCAATTTGGTGCTCAATCCCTCTTGATGGCGGCAAACTGTGGGGTACTTCCTTGGGAACACCTCTTGATATTCTTACAAAATAGACTCAATAGCACAAGACAAAGCATTTGTCTCATGTTTATCAATCAAAACAGCACCATTGCATATGTGAACTAGCATAGGCTAATTCCAATACAAAGCTTGCCTAACATCATTAGCCTTGGCAAATACACTCCGCTTCATTTTTTCTTATTTCTCACTTTCTCTCAACTCTCTTATACCACTCTTTCTCTCTTTTTCTTCACTCTCTTTTCCTTTATTTATATCTCTTTCCAATTGATCTTCCAAAATTTGTGTAGGGGTGAGGGGTACAAGAGTAATGGTTTTGTTGCCCTTAAAGAAGCCATACCAATTTACAAAGCCATCACGGATGACTTGCTAGTCAAATTGCCATGGCCTCTAAAGTAGTAAATAGGTAGCTTGCATTGGAACAACATCACACAACATTTCATCTTTATACCACCATATAGAGAATGCAACTAGCACTTGTTTTGTTACTTTAACCTCCCCACTTTGATTCAACCACTAAAGCTTGTAAAGAGTTGGATGATTTAGCATAGGCAAAGCTAATTTTTCAACCATGATTTTGCTAGCAACATTTGCACAACTTCCCCATCTACAATCATATTGTGAGCCTTTCCTTGAACATGGCATCTAGTGTGGAATATGTTCACCCTTTGCTCTTCACTTCCTTCCTTAACTTGGGCATTTAAAGCTCTCCTCACAACTAGTGCCCCTCCTTCAACTGTGATTTCTTGCAAGTCATTGCTTTCTTCACTACTTGAATTGGATTTTTTTCCTCCCTCATGCTGACTAACCAATTCCACCTCTCCATTGCCCTTCAATATCATGACTCTTTTATTATGACACTCAAAAGCATAATGGCCATGACCCAAACACTTGAATCACTTGATGTTTCTCTTTTTTTAAGGCACCTCCAACTTGCCTTTGCCTCTTAAATCTTCCATGTTGGCTTTGGATGAAGTATCAGCTGGTTGCTTTTTAATAGCCTTGAAATCTTTTTTCTCTTATCTCTTGTCCCAACTAGACTTCCAAGAAAAACTTGATTAATGAGTGTACTTGGAAGAAACCTTTCTTTTGATTTGTCTTTCCACTTTCATTGCCATGTGCACCATATCCTAAGTACCACATAGTGTTGTGACTTAAATACATTAGCAATGTCATGGTTCAAACTATGGAGAAACTAAACCAAAGTGGCCTCCCTATCCTCTACCACATTTTCTCTTATCATTGCCACCTCCATCTCTTTGTGATAGTTTTTAACACTCTTGGATCTTTGATTAAGTTTGAAGTTTTTGGTACAATTCTCTATAAAAATGTGAAGGGACAAATCTTTTCCTCATAATTGTCTTCAATTCTTCCCAAGAGAACACGATTCTTTCAAGACTCCTTTTTCTACTTTGCATAAGTAAATCCCACCAAATGATAGTAGAATCCATGAATTCCACAATTGCTAGTTTCACCTTCTTCTCTTCTGAATAATTGTGACACTCAAAGATTAGCTTAACTTTCTTTTTTGATTCAAGGTAGGCTTCTGGATCATTTTTTTCATGAAAAGATGGAATTGACATCTTAATATTTTGTAATCTTAAATCCACCCTTTATCTTCTTGGTCTCTCATGTCTTCTTCCCACATTGCCTCTTTCCTTTCTTCCTTCACTTCTTTTGACAACATAATGGGAAGTGGATAGCTCCTCTTTTCCTCTTTCATCTCTCAAATCCCTCTCATTGCTTCTATGTTGGTCATATGTTCTTCTAGCTCTTCTTTCAAGAGAATGTCTACTATTTTCCACATTTGTGATTCTTTCTCCAAGGCTATCAAGTTTCACATTCACTCCCTCACTTTGTTGATGCATTGCTCTTAGAGTGAACATGACTTCATTGAGTTGTGATCCATTAAATTCCATCTTTTGAGCAAACAAAATTCTGCAAAATAAATGTTAGGAAAAAATATGGACCTCACAAATTCACACCTTCACAAGTGTTTAGATCACTCCATTCATGTTTGTTCATAAAACTAGGTTTTTTTCCTCTATTGTGTTGATAACACTCTTTCCTTTTACCACTCTAATCCTCTCCTTTAAGGCTTATAAGAACTAAAGATACAAATCTTGGGGTTTGCAAAATGTAGCACCTAATATCACACAACACTCACATTACTAAAAATGTGTCATAAACCAACAAGAATAAGGAGTAAGGAATGAACAAGGAAAACAGAAAGAATTGGACAGCACAAGGACAATAAGTTTTAGCCAAAACAGAATTTTTGAGGGTAAGGTAGAAAATTTCAGGGGAATTCAATAAGTTCCAGAGGAAAATGTCAAATAAATGTACTTCAGCTAGATTTCTAAGATAGATCATGGAATCCAATAGAAACATATTCAAGTTGAATACAATGGAAATTAACTCAAAATAGACAAGTATCTTGGCTTGAATGGAGCTCAAAAAGGTGTAGAAAAATTTTCTTTTCTTTCCAAATTCAAGACAACTCTTTTTCTTTTTCTCTTGCCAATTTCTTTTTGTTCTTTCTTTTGTTTCTTTTTACTTTTCTTCACACTTGTTCATTTCTTTTATTTTTTTGGTCTTTCACAATTTTTCTTTTCTATTATTTTCTTTTATTTTTTGCTACTCTTTTTTTTCCTTTCTTTTGTTTTTCTCAATAAATAGTTTGCTGTCCAAAATTTTTAGCACTTAATTTTCAAACATTTGAGCTTACATCAACAATTTAAATGACCCAGAATTGTCCTAAATCAACTTCCAAATAAGTGTACTAAAAAAAGGATGATTTTGGTGAAAAGCACAATCACAATTAAGCTAGGATAGTAGCAAACATTCTAGAGGACACTTAAACAAATTAAAAAACACTTGAAATGCAACAAAGAAAGGAGCGAAAATTTTGCATAATTTTCAGCAGAACTTTCAAGAAGACAAGTAGGGAAATGGAATAGAAATGAAATAACATGAGCAGAAAAATTCTAATTAAAGAAAGATAAGATCAAACACTTGGTGAGCACATAGATCACAAAATTTTTCTGCACAAAATTGAGGTAAAACCAAACAAATACTAAAGCAAAACTCGGGGAGAATTGACAGAAGTTTTGACAAGAATCCTCATGCAATTTACAATTCAATTGGATAGTAATTAATTAAGAAATGGATAACCAAAATTTACCAAAAAATTTAGGGGAATGCAACAACAAAAGTGAAGGAAAATGGAAGCATAAACAAAAAGAAAATGTAGAAATATCACCTGAATTGGAAGAATCAAAGCTCTGTTACCAATCTGGTGTGATCTTCCATGGAGATGTCCATGGATCTATCCCTAATTCAGCATAATTCAGTACCAAAATTTTATGGAAAATGAAAGGTATTCATGCCACACTCGAGAAAGGTAGGAGGACAGTGATAAGTGTTAAAAATTGACACCACAAAGAGCAAGCTCTTTAATAAGTCTCAAGTTCTTACTACAACCCTAGGAGAGCAATTGCTAAAAAAAGAAACACTTCTCTTTCATAATTTTTTCAAATCTAAATGGTGTGGAAAATATGTCTTACCTAATAGCAATTAGACACACTAATGGGTTAGATTAAAGTTTCACACAAGCCCAACAAAATAAATATATAAGCTAGCCAAACAAATAAACAAGTCTAGACAAAAATAAGGCCAAAATATTTGCCAACAAAAATACTTCGAAGTGGTGTTAAAATAGCCCACCAAATCAGCCACAATAATGATCCTAAATCAGCCACCAAAACACAAAAGTAAAAAGGATAAAATAGCCCTAAAATAATGCCAAAAAGGTCTCAAAAGTGGTGATGGAAACTTAAGGGATCACTCAAAGGGGTATCAAGGGCTCTTCGATGAGTAAAATGTTTCCTTATTTATTTCTTCTCATACCCTGCCTCTTAGGGTGTTAATCAAGTTTAATTTAGTGAATTGGCCTCTTTTGTGATTTGGTCATGATTTGGAGCTCAATAAAATCAATTATTTAATGTTGGGATTTTGACACTATTTTAGTTTTTGGGCTATAATTTGAGCTCTAGATGTTGGATTGGGTCAATCTTTATATAGTTGGAAAACTAAGAGATAGTTATACAACTTTAATTTCAAGACTGGAGCCTAGTTCTACCATTTGGAATCTTAAACTTTACCTTCAAATTGTCTAAGAGTTTCTACCAAGAATTGACCTTGTCACAATTCTTAAGCTATTATCTTGTGGTATTTTATGGGCCACCTTTGAGACCTTTTTAGCTTTGTTTTGGGGCTATTTGACCCTCTTATTTTCCTTATTTTTTTGGTTGAATTAAGACTTGGGTTTGTGTGTTTGTCGGATATTTGAAGACCACATGTTTTAGCCAACCTTTGTTAAAGTTTCAGCCAGCATTATTTTCGCTAATTGATTAACCTTGTCTTAGACATAATTAGCTTGCTTATTTGGTTATTTGTTTGGTTGTCTAGTTAGAGTTGTGTCAGACTTGTAACCCAGCCTATGATTGAGACTAATTGCTAAGAGGGGAGGCATGTTTCCCTCACCATTCAAATTTAATGATTTGAGAATTGAAGAGTGTTTCTTTTTTGAGAAAAGTGCTTTCCTAGGGTTCTTAGTAGAACTTGAATACTTACCAAAAAGTTTTCTTTTTGTGGCATCTATCTTCATCACTTATCACTCTCCTTCTATCTTTCTAAAGTGTGGCATGAATATCCTTCTTTTTCTTTCAATTTTAAGTGCTAAATTATTGAATTAGATATAGATCAATGGGCATCTCCATAGAAGATCACATCGAGTGGCCCATAAAATAATACAAAATAATAGCCCAAAACATGCTAAAAAATGAAGCAAACTAACCAGCCATGTTGCTATCCAAATTGCTAGCATATGTGTCACAAGTTGGCCTTATGAACCAATTTGTTAGGAAAACATGCTTGATTTTGGATGAAACTTGGTGTAAAAATCAAGCATGAAAAGAAGGCCTTATGCTATGAATTTGGGTGCAAATGCACTTGTGGATTATTTTTCTAAATATTTCCCATTTTAGGGCTATTTGTCTTTTTAGCATCAATCATTTGTCCAGTATGAGTAGAAAAGAATGTGGTTGTGATCCTTGCATCTTTGCATCCATATGAGGTGGTGCATTAGAACCCTTAGGAGACAGAAAAAAAAAGTATTTATGTCAACTGAGAAAAAGTATGTCTACTCTTGTCAATAGAATTTTTGCTTAGAATGCTCTTTAAGGAGGTGCGTCTAGTGACTTGTGGGCATTGTGACTCGAGATAGGGATCATAGTGTGGAACTTAGACATACTCCCCATATACACTCAAAACTATGTAATAAGGCATATATTAATAAAATAGAGTTGTCCCTCTCCTTATTTTAAAAAAGTCCTTTCTCGATGTGCCCTAGAGGCTTTTGTGTGGCATGTTCTTTAAGACTTGACATGCGTTAATGCTTTGACTACATGCTCATGTTGGCTTGAAAACTTGTTGCACATGGGATTTTGGTTATATGAGTGACAAAATCCTCAATGCCCTAATTATCTATCCAAGTATGGCTCGAATTTATTGGAAGGCTGGCATGTTGGCCAATAGTTAGCATCAGGGGCTGCATGGTTTCGATAAGAGAGCTACTGGCCCATGACAGATTGGTATCAAAGCTTAGTTGTGCTAGAGAAAGCAAATAAGGTGGGCCATGATTAGGGTAAAATCGACTTGTCAAAAGCATATGGAGTTTGTGATTCAAGCAAATGCTTATAGGAACTAGTGAAGAGATATTGTTAAGGACTTGACCGAGAGGGTGCAAGAGGCTCTAGCAATTCAAGGGCTAGTATGCAAGATATTGCACTTAAGGGAATGTTGAAGGTGCATCAAGTGCAAGCATATGTAGAAGTTAGAGGACTTGTTGTACAACACAAGACATTAATTATATGCTTATTCATAATACGCATTCGAGGAAATGCAAAACTACTTGAGAGAGTAAGCATGTGCAGAAGCCTTAGTCTTGTAGAGAAAGCTTGACCATGTCCATGAGGGACATACTAGCTATTGGTGAAGCCTAAAGGGTGAAGCCACAATCAGGCTTAAGAAAGCATAGCCACAACAAATGGTAAACACATCATGTAGGATGGCACATCTTTAGTGATGTTTTGAGCAAACCACTCTTACTCTAGGAGTCCAAAATCATGTTAGGGGGCATGAATTTTACTCAAAGGAGTAAACTCAAAGAGGAATGTGATGATCCTGGAGGGATCCATTATGCACAATCTATGGATGCAAAGACTGAGCTACAATTGTAACATCTCTACTCATATTCTAATTATAAAGTTATTATTCAGGTCTGGTTCAATTTTTATTTCCAAAATTTTTCCCTAAATTCTCTTTCTTTTGCACTGTAACTTTGCCAAGATGGAAAGTGAACTAGTGATGCCTAAAAATTCT
>JANHAO010009288.1:0-18512 GCA_026873985.1 Saraca asoca
CCCATGCCAATTAGATCTTAGGATGAGCTTGAATTTGAGTTTTCTTGAAGAAATTTTTGAAATTTTCTCTCTCTAGATTCAAGCCTTTCTTTCACAATCAATCATACACATAACCTTTCTACTCAGGCTCTCATAATAGTAGGATTAGCTTGGGGCAAAGTAACGATAGCTTCCTGTGGCTATTAGCTTCTATGCAATCTAGCAAAATGTCCCCACTCAAATTGAACCCTTTTCATTTGTAATATGTCATGGGTAAGAATCGGAACCTTGCTAACCAATTTTTGTTGTCATCAAGGATAATTTAGGGACCATCGTTCAATAAAGGATTTTTAGAACCCAAATTAAGCATTGATTAAAGGAAGTTTAGACCCACCATGTTTAAAGGAAATATATTTCAAAAGATGAATTTTAAGTTTAAAAATTTGCTATTAAGATGCATGAGGAGATGCTCTCTTACATTAGTTTTTTCACCAGTTTTGGAATAAATTTTGGTGACCTATTTTGTTTGCATGATGATAATATGCTTGTCATTTTTTTTCTCATAACTTTCATTTTTACATGTATGATTCAGATGTTCAAAGGTGTTACTAATAATTGTTCATACCCCTAGATTAATTTAGAAACATGAAAAGACTTAAGACATCAATGGGACCTATTTTTGAAATTGAAAATTAAATGACTATCATACAAGAGTCAAAGATCAATCAGAATGTAAAAAGAGATTGTCTTCCACAAGAATACATGGTTCGGTTACCAAAAATGGGAAGAGTTAATTTTGGCCAAAATGATTTAAAACTATGGACATAAATTTGGTTGGATATTAAAAGAAAGGATGATTTTCGATCTAAGTATCGTAGCTTAGCATATTTGTTGCTTGTCCCAGTGGATACCTCTATTTTAAAAGCCATGCTAAATTTTTGAGATCCTTCATGTCATTGTTTTACCTTTGGCTAGGTTGATACCGGTGCAAATAAAAAAGTGTATTTCCACAATGGAAAAGTAGCAAAACAACAATTAGTGAAGCTTATCAACATACATATTAGTGAAACAGAATAACTCATGAAAGAAAAAGGTGAAAATCACTATCTACATATCAATCATTTGCTAAGGTTTGCTCAAGAACACATTGATAGTGATTAAGGTATGTCAATGTTAGCTTTTGCTAGCTAGGGATTGATGATATTTCCAAAAGTGAAGGGCATATTAATGGACAAGTAATAAAATTGTTCAAAAAAAAAGTTAAGCATAATGTCTATCCTATCTTAGCAAATTTAGCTAAAACATTTAGATCCTTTAACCATTGTAGAAGGTAAGGGAAAGGATTATTTTATGGTTGCGCTCACTTATTGGTAGTATGGATGATTAGTCATCTCCTTAACCTCAGTCATCTCCAATATTCAAAGGTTAAATTCAAAATGAACCATAGTTCGAATAAGAACCCACTTTTAGAGTTCAATATTGCTTATTGGCCATTCTAAACTCTGAGAAAAGATGAATGGATTCGATATTTTCAAGTGTTAGAAGAAGTATTGTAGAAAGCTTCATGGATGTAACATATTCCAACTATATATATATGTGTGTGTGTGTGTGTGTACGTGTGTGTATGTGTGTGGAAATAAGCCTTGGGTGCCAATAATTGGTCTTTAGGGAGTAACAAGCTATACACTAGTCATGATGATGAAACAATTGGGATCCAAGTAATACATTCCAATCACTCATGGTTATTTAGAATTAGAATTCTCCTTTAATGATATAGAGGCACTTTAATGGACCAGAGAGGTGATCAAGTCATGGAGATTGGTTCAATGAATTGAGCTTGGTGTATGTACCAATCCAACATTTCTAACTATTTATTATGGCAAGCTAATAGGGAAAAGGTTTCATTGCTCCTCAAGTACAAGGTCCTTAGCTACAAGTACATATGTTCAATGAATCAATCAAGTATTAGGCTAAAGTAGATACAAAATACAAAATTATATACACTCGGTTACTTGAGAATCATGCTCAATTGGTTGCCAAAAATAAAAGGTTGTCCACTAAAAAAGAATTGGGGCTCATAAAGTGTCTAAGACTGAAAAAGTAGTCAAAGATCTACATAAAGCAAATAAGGAAATGTCTTTTGAACATTGTGAAAAGTTGAAAGCTTTACACTGCAAATTAAGACAATACATAGAAAAGTGTCATGGACTTAAGGATGCCATTAGAAGAAAATATGTATGAATAGAAGAATGGAACAGTCCAGATTAAACTCTTTATGAAAGATTTGATCTGATAGTTAAATATTCATTAAGCCCAAATCCATCAGTTAAGGTAAGAAAGTGCCTTATTATGAGATGAAAATTTCTGGTTTAAAAAAAGTAATGAAATTCAACAACAGGTAAATAAATTAGTTGATGAGATTAGGACAATAGGTAAATAAGTTTATTGTCTGACATTCGTAACGATTTAGAATGCCTAGGAAAGTTTTACTAGGTGCACAATCACCTTTGTAACAAGTCCTCTACTCAAAGTGAGAAAATCACTTATGAGTAATGTTTCTCAATGGAACTATCAATAAAGTCTTTTTAGCAATACGATTTGAAATTTTGAATGTCATCATGGCATTTATGTATTATTCTTGCTCTTTCTCATTTTGTATTTATCTCATATGATTTATGTTTAAATACACGTGTAACAATTGCATCCTATAAAAAGATTGTCTCTCAACGACATCTTTATTGAACTCATTCCCAAGCAAGGATCATGGATGAGCAAGATAAATCTCAAGAGGAAATAAAAAGATTGTGTTATTATAAATGAAAAGAAGCAAGAATGTTGAAGCAATCTCTTTAGATGGAACTCAGAACTAATAACAAAATTAACCTCCGTTGGACACTCCTGAGATTCCATCGGGCTTTGGTAACATTCCACCTAATCCATTGATGCTACCACTAATGACCAACAATGGAATGAGAGAGAAAACCCCTCAGAGTATCCTCCTTTTGGCGTTCAACCATATCCATATCATTATTACTATTACATTATGCCACCAAACTATCAAAAGCGTCAAATGCCTCAACATTTTGTCCATTATCAATCAGAATTAATCTAAATTCCTAAGTGTGGTAATTTAAAAGATCAAGGTGAGGTTGGGAGAAAAAAATCAATGTAAGATCCTAAAAGCAAAGAAAATTTAGATCTACCTAAGGAAATATTGAGGGAGCACACATATATGGTATTATTGATGCTATAGAACTATGTATGGTGCCTAATGTAGTTATTCCTTCCAAATTCAAAGTGCCTAACTTTGAAAAATATAATGGGCCCACCTATCTAAGAAATCACTTGACCTCATGTTGCCAGATTGGCATTTTGTGCTCATGATGACAAATTACTCATTTATTTCTCTCAAGAAAGCCTCACTAGGGCAGTAGCCAAGTGGTACACAAAGCTAGACCAAAATAGGATTCCATGATGAAAAGACTTGGTTGATGTTTTCTTAAGCTAATATCATTACAATATTAACATTGTAAGACCGTGAATTTTTCTAAAAATTAATTTTGATAATAAAATGGCTTTTTAGAAATTTCAAAAGGTGAATTTCAAAATCTCCAAAATTTTAAAATTGTAATTTTTGATATACAAAGTGTTTAAATAGAGTAGAAATAAATTATTTGAATTTTAGAAAACTTCAAAAATTGAAATTTCCATTCCGAATGTATACAGGATAAAATCCATGTTTTTATAATTTAATTTCTAAAAAGCTTTAGAGAAATTGAAACTAAAGCTAGAGGTACTCAATGAACATAAAATTATAGTTGCTAAAAAGGTAACTAATTTAATTATTTTGTGTTAAAATTTTATAGCTACCGATGATCGATGAGTATGTTAAATTTAAACTCAAAATTGAGGGAGAAGGTAAAGTCACTAAAGGAAAAGTTTAAAAACTTGTCAATTGGGAAGTCAAAAGTAAAAGTTGACTTGAATTTTTCAAATTTTCCCTTCAAAAGTCAGTTCCCTTTTCCTTTTCCTATGCCTACCTCCTTTTGCATTTCATGCAACATATTCAAGTTTTAACTTGGGAAGCAAATTTACTTTTTTTACTCCATCTCTCTTCGAGTAAGCATCTCATTCCTTCATGGTAATTTTTTATATGTTTGCTGCTAACTCCTCTCATTTTCTTCTTTAAAGTAGTACCAAAATCTTGTTGATTTATCATGTATAATTTGAGTTATGAATTTTTAGTCCAAAAGTTACTATTCATCTTATGAACCCATATGAATTTCTGATATTTTTGGGACTTGAATATTCTATTTCTAGCTTGTTTCTATGGAATGAAATCATAATCTATGGGTATTTGACTATTTGTTGAAAGAAAAACTCTTAAAATCCAAGAATTTAACATGCCCTTTTTTCTTGTTCATGAAGAGCATTGAAGAACTTTTGTTAGATTATTTTGATTTTTTTGTTTCCAACCACTTAGGTGCGTAAATCTCTTACTCTTCTCATATTTAAAAAAAATGCTTAGCTTCTTTGTGATTAAAAGTGGGTTGATTTTATATTAGTTGATGTTTTCTTTAGTTAAGGTTATTTGATGAAAATATTGAAATGGTAACATATGTGTGGTTATTTGGAGCCAAAGTGTAAATGTGTAAGTTTGTATAGCAATGTGAATATGGTAATGAGTATGAAAATGAAATGAGAATTGGAGTTGGCTAAGATAGCTTATGAAGCTTGGTTAAGATAATGAGAATTGTCCTTATAAGAATATATGTTTGAGCTATACAGTAGTATGAAAGTGGAAATGCTTTGGTTAAGATAATGAGAATTGTCCTTATAGGAATATATGTTTGAGCTATAAGGCAGTAGAAACTGGACGTATGATAAGGATCGCAAGCCTAGAAACTTGAATTTGAGTAGAATCACGAGAATTAAATATGAATGCTTTGATTCTATTCGAGAAGTTTTAGTTCAAAATATGAGTTTACCCGAAGTTGTAGATCTTTGGAAAGTCCAGAACTCCACATGATTCGAATAATGGTTAGGTTGGGAACTTAATTATTTATTAATTCACTTGAGCTATGAGGTTTTCCTTGTTGTGTTATTGCAAATGGTACATGTTAGGGTAATGGTAGTATAATAGGATAACTAGGTAGTAAATTGTTATTATCATTTTGATTGATTTGTAAATTTAGAAATGATTGAATGAGTGATTAGTTAAGTATTAGCATTGTATTTAATGCAATGTGAATTAAGTAATTAAGTTTGTGAATTATTTGATATGTATCCTTGAAAGTCTTGAGAATTTTTGAAGAACATAAGACTTTTTGGATAAGTTTTAATTGGACATACTTTAACATAATAAAAGTCATTTCTTAGCTTTGGATAAAGAAATTATACTCTTGAATATTATCCATAAAACTTAAGTAAAGAATAAATTGGATAAGTCCAACAAAGTTGTCAATTAAAATGCTTCCTCACAATTCTTGAAGACTCAATTGAGAATTTCATCATTTGTTTACCAACTAATATTCTTGAAAATTGATAAGACAAATAAAAAGTAATTCTCTAATAATCCTTTAACAAGGCAAGATAATTATATAGTTCATCTAAGCGTTAAAGCTAATAATTGTGAAAGAGTCTAAAGATAAAAAGATATGTTAGAAATAAAAAGTGATAAGGTGGGATCACCTTGCTTATAATATAAATATAGAATGGATTGGTGATTCTACATAGAATATGACAGTATGGTGAGAACAACTTATAGTATATTAAGAATAATCGAGCCTATATAGAAATATGATCATTATTGTTAAACAAAAATGCTATAATGAGTTAATTGTTAAGATTCTCCATCTCAAAATGTCTTATTACTTGAATCCTTGGATAGATAGGATATCTATTGATTGCTTATATATGAATGTTATGACAACAATCTTGATGATTATCATGATAATGTGACAAAGCAAATGTGATTGTGATTGAATGTGAACTCTGTGATATGGCTATTATAAGAAATGATATAGTTAGAAAGCTTGAGAATTCCCCATGAGATATGGGATGATGATTGATGTGATAAGATGGTGAATATGAATTAGATTCTAGATCTATGCCTTCCATTATGTAATGTGAAAATAAGGTGGAACTTAGAGGGATAAGGTTAGCAATTGTCTGGGTAATGGTGGAAAGGAGTAATAAGAAGAATCTTGATCTTGATTATTTATTTCGCTTACTTACCTAGATTGTTATTCTATGAAATGTTGAAATGATATGATACTGTGACATGATACGACGATCTAAAAATGTGATGATTGATGATGACTGCTTGAGGTCATAAGAAAATTATAGCTCTTTATAATGTGTCAATGATAATGTTGTGTGATGCTATTTAGATATTAGTCTCCGTGACCTCATGACTTGTCTATTAATTCTAGTATGAAATATGACCAAATTTGCTATAATGTATATGTATTTGTTTATTGTTAGTAAATTCATCAGTAGTGTAGAGATTTATCTCACTAAGCCCAAACTCACTCTTTTATGGATCATTTTTTAGATTCTCAAGTTATCGTCGATGTTCTAGTTTCCAAATGAAAGGATGGATGTTAACCTGAAGTAACTACTAATATGTTCACCACCACTGTAGAAAGTCTATTAGAGATGTATGAAGTTAGAATCCATTATGACATAATATTGAATTTAATTGAATGTAAAGTCCTACATGAAGTAGAAATCATACCCATAGAACCCCCTAATGCCTTATTAATGATAACTATGTAATGGTTAGATCCATAGGGTATCTAACATTAGACTTCATATTTTGCTACTCTTTTTAAAATCTATATATAGTAGAGTCGCAGAATAGCCACGAGGGCTTAGTTAGTTTAACCTATACTTTTGGTTCCATGACAAGTTATAGGTTGATGGAACTTTTGGTTTGTTTTTGCCCTTATAAGGACTTATAGGGTAGCATAGAGGATGACTCATAGTTCTGCTTAGTTGTCTATTTTAATGCCTTTTGAAAACCTAATGGAAAACTATTGACACTAAGATTCTAAGAGGCATGTGCCTTATTTCAGCAATGCTCTTGTAAATTATAAAAATATATTTATATCTCAATGTATCTCCATTTTTCTATAAGTTTATGATTTCTCGACTAACCAAATGAGTTTAAGTAAATATGATTAGTAAATATTGAAGCAAGTAAGAGTCAAAATAGATAATAGAAACAGGTTAGAGGTTGGTAATATCAATCAAGGATTGATATTTACGTCAGTCATGACCAAGGATTTAGGTCATGACATATTTGGTATCAGATCAAGATTTAGGCTAAAACCTATGTGTATAGGTTATCGTATAAAGTTGTTTAGAGTTATATAGTGGTAGTGGTTTGATCAAATGTTATTAAGAATAGTACTAGTAGCATGTGTGCACCCAAGAGTGCATATTGCCGATACCATTCCCGTTGACCTTGTGAAATATATGTCCATATTAGCAAAATTAAATTGGAACCTTTTGTATTCCTTAAGAATCTAATTAACTTTGTAATGTAGAATATGGTAAGAATCAGAAGAAAGGAAGGCCGAGAACCTAGATATAATAATGAAGGGTCATCCATTGGATAAAACAGCCTATACTATAAAGTAAGTGAAAACCATAAAAACCCAAGAACCTTGAAATCCCTTAATGGGTAGAAAACTTAGTCCAGCAGGTAATAGACTACCTAGTACATGTAATAACACAGAACTAGAATCAAAACCAAAACCAAAATCAAGATTGGAATAGAAAGTTTGATAAGGATAGGCAAAATGAAAGAAATTAAACCTCTCTTGCTAGAAATGAACAAGAGAATAGGTTAAAAATTGTTCATGAGTTTTTAAAGTTAAAACCACCTTGATATGCTAGAATAGATCCTTTTGTGGACTCATATCAATTCCTTGATCAAGTTGGAAGATATGGTAGGATGTTATAGTGTACTCTTACTAATAAAACTGGTAAGGTATCAGTTAGATAATCTAGAGCATTGCTGGTATGTGGGAATTGTTGAAGGGTAAGCTGTAGATGTTGGACCATTAACTTGGGCAATGTTCCAAGAAAACTTCAGTGATCGATTCCTTCCTCCCAGTATCTAGCAAGTGAATGCTTGGAAGTTTGAAAATTTGGAACAAGAAAACTTATTTATGAGTGAGTAAGATGCCCAATTCACCAAACTTTCTTGATATGCTACTCAATTTATCTCTAATGAGACCTTGAAGGTAGAAAGGTTTATTCAAGGACTTTATGATTACTATTTTGATCGAGTCAAAGTTAATACAAACACAACATATCAATGAGCCATAAATCAAGTTTTACGAATTAAACTAATTCTAAAGAGTGACATGAAAGGGAAATGTCCTTCAATAATAAGAAAATAGCTTGATTTAAGGGAGTTGGTGTTGCACCAAGTGGAAGTTTGACTCTAGCTTCTGCTGCACCACTTGGTGGGTGGAAAGCAAATTTTACTAGACCATCCCGATCACGTAATTTATGAAAGAATCCAATTGCAAGAAGAAATGTGGGAAGTCAATTCGTTTCAACTACTTTTATTCCATTCTATGGAAGAAATGCATCTTAGAGTCAAGAAATTTCAATGCCAATATGCCATGATACAAGATCTATAATATAAATCATTATAGACCATGTAAAAGAGATCTGACTAGATGTTTTCCATGTAGACAGTTTGGATGTAAAGCGAGAGAATGCCTCATAAATGTAAGTGCCTTTAGATATAGTGTAAATTACCAAGCTCGACCTTAAAATAAACCAATAACACAATCTACAATTGATATGAGAGCACCAATTGCGTCCGACAAGAAAGATGGAAGAGGCAATCAAGAAAGAAACCCTAATCAAGCTACAATGAGAGTTTATAATCTTACAAGACAAGAGGTCCAAGCATTGAATGTCATTGTCGCAGATACTTTGAAAATACATGATTTACAAACTCGGGTACTATTTGATAGTGGAACTACTCATTCCTTTATTACAAAGAAATTTTTTGTTTTAATAAATAAACCTGGTAAACCGATGGAATCACCATTAGTAGTAATGACTCTAGTTGACAAGACCCTTCTAGTTAATTGTTTGTTTAGAGATTATGCTATGATGATAGAAGCTAAACCAATATTTGTAAATCTCATCATGTTAGATATGGTTAATTATGATATAATTCTAGGTATGGATTGGCTTTCTCAGCACCTTGCATGCATAAATTATTTTGATAAGATGGTCACGTTCTATGTGGATGAACCATCTCCTATAATGTTTCAAGGAGAACAAGTAGCTGGGATAGCTAGTTTGATTTCAAGTGTGCAAGCTTGAAAATTATTGAAAAAAGGGTTGTACAACTTATTTATCCATAATGAAAGACCTAGATCAATTTGTTACAAATCTGAGTGAGGTTCCTGTGATACAAGAATTTCTCAATATGTTTCCTGATGATTTACCCATATTACCATCAAATAGGGAAATCGAGTTTACTATTGATCTTATACTTAGTACTGAACCTATTTCTATCCCTCTTTACTGCATGACACCATTGGAATTGAAAGAGTTGAAAACTCAACTATAGAAATTAATTGATAAAGGTTTCATTTGTCTGAGTACTTCATCGTGGGGAGCACCTGTACTCCTTGTAAAAAAAATGGAACATTATGGTTGGGTATCAATTATCATAAACTAAATAAGGTGACTATCAAGAACAAATATCCTCTCCCTCATATGAATGATTTGTATGATTACTTGCAAGGGGAAAAATATTTCTCAAAAATAGATCTAAGATTCACAAAGAAGATATGCCCAAGACCACTTTTCGTACATGTTATAAACACTATGAATTCCTTGTAATGTCATTTGGTTTGACAAATGCACTAGCTATTTTTATAATCTAATAAATCAAAATTTCAAATTATCGTGTTTATTAACAATATCATGGTATACTTCAAAAATGAGAGAGAACATGATCAAACTTGAGAATAGTGTTATAGACTTTATGAGAGCACAAGCTTTATGTGAAATTCTTTAAATGTGAATTTTAGGCGATCAGTGTTATGTTTCTTGATCATGTTGTGTCAGAAGAAAGGATAAGAGTTAATCTTCAAAAAGTAAAAGGTGTAAAGAAATGGGCCAGGCTTACGATGATTATTGAAATTCAAAGTTTCTTGGAATTAACATACTACCAAAAATTTGTCAAAGATTTCTCCAAGAATTCTACACCATTAATTAAGCTAACTTGAAAGGAAGTGTGATTTGAATGGACTTTTACATGTGAAGAAAGCTTTCAAAAGCTAAAGAGGTGTTTGAAGACAGCCCCAGTATTGGCATTGCCATCTGGTTCAAGTGGCTATGTAGTGTATTGTGATGCTTCACGAATTGGACTTGGATATGTGTTAACACAAAATGGAAGAGTAATTGCATATGCATCGTGACAACTAAAGAAACACGAGCATAATTATCCTACTCATGATCTGAAAATGACAGTTGTAGTCTTCGCTTTAAAGATATGGAGACACTAACTGTATGGAGAAACATGCAAAATTAACACAGACCACAAAAGCCCGAAATACATCTTTAAACAAAAAGACCTTACTCTTTGATAGCAAAGGTGGATGGAGTTGGTAAAAGATTATGAATGTTTGATATTATATCATGCTAATGAAGCAAATGTGTTATCAGATGCATTAAGTTGTAAATTAATAAATAGTTTGGCTTATCTTTTCTCTAAAGAAGAAAAATTGATGTGTTTCTATCTAGAATTTAAAATGCTTGTCGTACAACTAGAAGTTACAGATTGAAATTTAATTCTAGCCCACATGATGATACAATCAGTGATGGTTAATCATCTTAAAGAAGCTAAAAAATAAAGCCCACAATATGTGATCCTTAGACAAAAGGTAGAAGCGAAACTAGATTCAAAATTTGCAATCAACAAGACAATAGTGCTCAAAAAGGAAGGAAAATTATAGGTCCCTTCAAGTGTTCATAATGATTTGCTACATCAAGCTTATAACTCATCCTACATAATGCAGCTGGAAGTGTCTAAAATGTATCATGATTTAAAAGAGGTATTCTGGTAGGAAGGCAAGAAATAAGATGTACTTAAATAAGTGATCCAATGCTTTATGTGTCAACAAGTGAAAGCTGAACATCAGCATATGGAAGAATTATATAAAGCTATGATTCAATTTGGATTATCATTGGTCATTTAACTAAATTAGCTTATTTATTATTAGTCAAGATGACTTACTCATTAACTTAATATGCACATATGTACCTCAATTAGATAGTTCCTCTACATGGTGTGTCATTGACAATCATTTCAAATCGTGGTACTTAGTTTACTTCCAACTTCTAGCAATCATTTCAACAAGCAGTGGGTAATCAATTACTATTTAGTATTACTTTTCATCCATAGATAGATGGTCAATTGGAGCGAACGATTCAAATCCTAGAAGATATGCTTCAAGTATGTGTGATAAAATTTGAAGGAAGTTGGGAAAAAATCTGCCACTTATTGAATTTGCCTACAACAACAGTTATCAATTTAGTATCTAAATTGTACCATTTAAGGCATTGTATGGGAGGAAATATATATCTCTGATAAGTTGGTTCGGGCATGGAGAACCAAATTTGTTAGGACCAGATCTTGTAGCAAATGCCATTGAGAATGTGCAATTGATTCATGATTGACTGAAGGTAGCTTAAGACTGGTAGAAATCATATTCAGATAAGAGAACAAAAGAACTAGAGTTTGAGGTTGATGATCGAGTGTTTCTTAATGTAGATGATCGAGTGTTTCTTAATGTATCTCCTATGAAGAGAGTCATGCATTTTGGTAAAAAGTGAAAATTGATGCCATGATATATTAGACCATTTTGAATTATTAAATGCATAGGAGTTGTAGCATGTCATTGGAATTGTTAGCTAAAATGCAAGGAATCCATCCATAATTCCATGTTTCCATGTTGAGGAAATATGTCCTGGATGAGTCTTATATAATTATGGAAGAACCAATTCAATTTGACACCAAACTAACTCATGAAGAGCAAATGGTGACTATTCTCGATCGATAAGTTCAAAAGTTGAGATTAAGAGAAGTTCTTATAGTCCAGGTGTTGTGGGGACAACACAATGAGCAAGAAGCCATATAGGAGTTAGAATTTGATATAGGAGAAAAGTACCCCCAATTATTCGATAAGGAATGCATATAATAAATATTTATTACAAGATATTATTCATAACTATTGACTCATTTTATTTAACTTACTATCATTATTTAGAATTTGAGGACGAATTCTATTAAGGGGGAAGGATTATAATACCTTGAATTTTTCCAAAATTAATTTCAATAATAAATTGACTTTTCAGAGAATCTGAAAAGGTGAATTTGAAAATCTTGAGAATTTCAAAATTGTAAATTTTAATATATGAAGTGTTTAGATATAGTAGAAATAAATTATATAAATTTTAAGAATCTTCAAAAAATTGAAATTTCCATTTCAAATACATATAGAATTAAATTTGTGTTTTCATAATTTAATTTCCAAAAAGCTTTGAAGAAATCGAAACAAGGGCTATAGGTAGCCAACGAATGCAAAATTATAGTTATTACAAAGATAACTAATTTAATTAAATTGTGTTAAAATTTCATAGCCACAAGCTATCGATGAATATATTAAATTCAAACTCAAAATTGAGAGAGTTGGTAAAGTTACTAAAGGAAAAGTTTGAATATGTCAAATTCATTTCCCTATGCCCACCTTTTGTTGCATTTCATGCAGCATATTCAAGCTTTAACTTGGGAAGCAAGTTTACTCTTTCTACACCATATCTCTTCAAGTAAGCATCTCATTCTTTCATGATAATTTTTCATATTTTTACTGCTAATTCCTTTCATTTTCCTCTTTAAAGCAGTACCAAATCTTGTTGATTCACTAAGTATAATTCGAGTTATGAATTTTTTAATCCAAAAGTTACTATTTATCTCATGAACCCATATGAATTTCTAGTGCTTTTTGGGCTTAAATCTTCTATTTCTAGCTTATTTCTATGGAATAAAATTATAATCTAATGGTATTTAACTACTTGATGAAAGAAAAACTCTTGAAATCCAAGAATTTAACATGCCCTTATTTCTTGTTCATTAAGAGCACTGAAGAAATTTTGTTGGATAATTTTGATCTCTTTGTTTCCAGCCATTTATGTGAGTAAATCTCTCACTCTTCTCATATTTAAAAAAAAAAAAGCTTAGCTTCTTTGTGATTATAAGTGGGTTGAGTTTATATTAGTCGATGTTTTCTCTAGCTAAATTTATTTAATGAAAATATTGGAATAGTAACATATGTGTGATTATTTGGAACCAAAGTGTAAATGTGTAAGTTTGCATAGATATGTGAATATGATGATAGGTATGAAAATGAAATGAAAATTAGAGTTGGTTGAGATAGCTTATGAAGCTTGGTTAAGAAAATGAGAATTGTCCTTGTAAGAATGTTTGTTTGAACTATAAGGTTGTATTAACTAGATGTGCGATCATGATCGTAAGCCTAGAAACTTGAATTTGAGTGGAATCATAATTAGAATCACAAAATTTGAATATGAATGCTCCAATCTGACTCAAGAAATTTTAGTTCAAAATACAAGTCTACTTGCCCGAAATTGTAAACCTTCAGGAAATCCAGAATATATGCGATCTGTAACATGATCAAGATCGAAAATAGGACTGGAAAGGGTCGATTCAAATCACACAGAACTAGTTCAATTCTCGATTTGAATTGTAATGGCCTAAATGCATACTCTGTTTCTACAAGCATGTTCATGAAATATGTGTAAAAGGGGTGATTCAAATCATGAGCCTAAATGCATGTTCACGAAAATAGGACTGGAAAGGGTCGATTCAAATCACACAGAACTAGTTCAATTCTCGATTTGAATTGCAATGGCCTAAATGCATGCTCTGTTTCTACAAGCATGTTCATGAAATATGTGTAAAAGGGGTGATTCAAATCATGAGCCTTGGAGATGGAAAAAAAATATGCTGAAATATTTTTGGTATACTATAAACTAATGTGTGTTACCTATAACTTTTTCTCTATAGATGTATGGATTGTACGATTGAGTTGGAAACTCAATTGTTTATTAGTTCACTTAAGTGTGAGGTTTTCCTTGTTATATTATTGCAAATTACATGTTAAGGTAGTGGTAGTATAATGAGATGATTAGATAGTAAACTATTATTATCGTCTTGATTTTTTTGTAAATTTGGAACTAATTGAATGATTGAATGATTGATTAGCTAAGTATTAGCATTATTTGATATGGTCCTTGAAAATCTTGAGAATTTTTAAAAATATAAGACTTTTTGGATGAGTTCAAATTGGACATACTTTAACATAATGAAATTCATTTCTTAGCTTTGTATAAAAAAATTATACTCTTGAATATTATCCATAAAATTTAAGAATAAATTTTATCCAATAAAGCTGTAAATTAAAATACTTCCTCACAATTCTTAAAACCTCAATTGAGAACTTCATCATTTGTTTACCAACTAATATTCTTGAAACTTGATAAGACAAATTAAAAAGCAATTTTCTCTTGTAAATAATCCTTTAACAAGGCAAAATAATTGTACAGTTCATCTATGTGTTAAAGTAAATAATTGTGAAAGATTCTAAGGAAATAAAGACATGTTAGAAATAAAAAGTGATAGGGTGGGATCAACTTGCTTATAATATAAACATAGAATAGATTGGTGATTCTACATAGAATATGATAGTATAATGAGAACAACCTCTAGTATATTAAGAACAATAGAGCCTACGCCAAAATATGATGATTATTGTTGAACAAAGATGCTATAATGAGTTGATTGTTGAGATTCTCCATCTTAAAGTTTCTTATTGCTTGAATCCTTAGATATATAAGATATCCACTGATTGCTTACATACAAATGTTATAACAAAAATCTTGATGATTATCATAATAGTGTAACAAAAAAAATGATTGTGATTGAATGTGAACTCTGTGATATGCCTATTATGAGAAATGGTGCAATTAGAGAAAGTTTAAGAATCCCCCATGAGACATGAAATGATGATTGATAATGATGAGATTTGATTGATGTGATGAGATAATGAATATAAATTGGATCCCAGATCTGCATGTTCTATTATGTAACATGGAAATAAGGTGGAACTTCGAGGAAAAGGTTGGCTATTATACAAGTTATGGTGGAAAGGAGTAAAAAAGAGATTCTTGGTCTTGATTATTTATTTTGCTTACTTATCTGGATTATTATTATGTGAAATACTGAAATGATATGATCCTATGATATGATAATGTGATTTGAAAATGTGATGCTTGATGATGACTGCTTGAGGCCATGAGAAAGTTATAGCTCTTTATAATGTATCAATGATAATGTCGTGTGCTGCTATTTGGATATTAGTCTCTGTGACCTCAAGACTTGTCTATTAATTCTAGTATGGAATATGACCACATTTGCTATAATGTATATGCATTTTTTTATTGTTAGTAAATTCAATAGTAGTGTAGAGATTTATCTTACTGAGCCCTATACTCACTCTTTTATGAACCATTTTTCAGATTCTCAAGTTATCGCCACTATTCTACCTTTCGAACGTAAGGATGGATATTAACCCTATCAAAGTAACACTGATGTGTTCACCACCACTGTAGAGAGTCCATTAGGGACGTATGAAGTCAGAATCCATTATGTCATAATATTGATTTTAGCCAAATGTGAAGTCCTACATGAAGGAGAAATCATACCGATAGAACCATCTAATGTCTTACTGATGATGGCCATAGGATTATTAGATCCATAGGGTATCTACCATTAAACTTCATATTTTACTATTCTTTTGAAAATTATATATAGTAGAGCCACAGAGTAGCCACAGTAGCTGATAACAAATATTTTAATCATTTAATTGTCCTCTCACTAAGCTTATTAGGGTCTAAACTAAGTTATTTGAGCTGTGATTATTGCATATTCAAGTTTTGTATCAATTAGGAGCTTTATGCAAAATTCTGCAGTATTTGGCCATTTTGAGTAGTTTCTGTATTCTGGTTATAACTCGTGCTACAATTATCTAATTAATGTGATTCTTATCTTGCAAGAAAGCTAAGAATAGATCTAAAACTTTCATGAAGACCTCCAGGGCTGAATCATCCATTTGAATATTTGAAATTAGAGCTCAAGATAAGACCAGAATACTATCTCAGGGAGCCTAACCTCTAAGCACTTATCATGTAATATTTGGAGTTATAAATGTCCAATTGAGGTGAAACTAAGTCCAAATGGAAGTTAAGACACAAAGCTACAAATCTTATGAAGATTCCAGACTTGAATGGATCATCTTAGGCATACAATTTGAGCTGTAAGACAAAAGCAGGATGTTACGAAAATGGGCCTTTGCAGAATTTGGTTTTAAGTTCCCCAATTGACATAAAACTTAGGCCTAATGATTATTTCTTGCACCAGCTCTACACTCCATTAGAAAGTCAGTGAAGAACCAGAAAAGCAGCCTACAAAAATGCACAGCAAGCAAAAGGAGTGGCAGTAGAAGATAGCAGCAAGCAAAAGGGACTACACTAGCCTCCATTATCGCTCCTACTCCACTAACCAACAGCTAGCTTCTTCCTCCTAGTGAGCACTCTGCAAAAGGGGCAGAACGGAGTAGTTTTAGAGGTTCCTTTCAGTAGAGTTGTAATAGACATTGTTTTGGTTTTTCTTTACTATAATTTTCATTTTCCTTCCCTCCATGGAAGGCTGAATATGTTGTAATCAGTTCAAGGGGGTGATAACTTGAAGATTTATGTTAAGATCTTGATATTCCATTCTGCATTCAATTGTTTGTTATTTCTTCTCCTTTCCTCTCTATTTTTATTGATTTTTCTGAATTGAATAGATTCATTTAGTTTGGATGACTATATGATTATTGATTAATAATCACTTATAGGAAGAGGATAGGAAAACTAAGCAATGTATTGAGATTTTGATGGATTGTTTATTAGCTGAGCTCTGATTAGACACATTAATCATTCCAAGGATTCTTATTGTGATTTTAGGCCATAGAATATGATCAACAATTGAATGAATATTTAGTGATCTAGGATGCATTAATATCAAGCTTAGTGACTCCATTGGACTGGTTATTACTTGCCCTTTTTCTGTTTTGCTATTTTCCTGTTAGATTAGCTACTGCAAACCAACCCCCCTTATTTATCTCTTAATTTGATTGTTATTATTAGAAGATCCAAGGGCTCAACCTGGTATTGCCTTATACTACAAGTAGAGTAGGGTAATCCGGTTATAAATTACTAATCTGACTGGTTCGACAACTGGTCGGGGCTTAGTTAGTTTAACCTATACTTTTGGTTCCATGACAACCTATAGGTTGATCTAACTTTTCAGTTTGCATTTGCCCTTGTGAGGACATATGGAGTAATATAGGGGATGACTCATAGTTTTGGTTAGTTATTTATTTTAATGTCTTTTGAAAACCTGATGGAAAATCACTAGTACTGATGTTCCAGAAGGCATGTGCCTTATTTGGGTAATGCTCTTATAAATTACAAAAATATGTTTATATCTCAATGTATCTCCATTTTGCTACAAGTTTATGATTTCTCGACTAATCAAATGAGTTTAAGTAAATATAATTAGTAAATATTAAACCAAGTAAGAGTAGAAATGGATAATAGAAACATGTTAGAGGTCATTAATATCAATCAAGGATTGATATTCATGCTAGTCATGACCAAGGATTTGGATCATAACATATGGCTCAAAAACATTTAAAGAATATGCTCAATGATGGAGGGAATATGCCGCTTAAGTTCAACCTCCCTTGTTAGATAAGGAATTGGTGTCGACATTTATTAGCACACTTCACTCACCTTTTTATGACAAAATGATAAAAACTATGTCAGTCATTTTTTGTGACATGGTTACCATCAGAGAAAGGATTAAACATAGGTTAAGACTGATAGAATACTTGACAACTCTATCGAAAATGCCACCATAAAAAAAATATTTGCTAGCAAGATGAAAGAAAGTAAGGTTTTTGCTATTAGTCATGATGGAAGGCTAAAAAAGAAATTGCACCCAACGAGTCCTAACCAACATTATATTGCCTAACCACATTGGCCATATGATAGTTCGATTGTCGAGGCCGATCAAATTAGAAATTTATAATACCATATTGTACTACTCTACTTGTAGCATAGAGAAACACCAGATTGAATCCAAAGATCATTTGTGGATGATATCAATCAAATTAGGAGATGCAAATTAGGGGGTTGGCAGAAAACTAAACTACAACTACACTAACAAAACAAAAACAAAAACACAACAAATAACAAGCAACCAACCAAGGGAGATAACTAGCTTGAGATTAATGCATCCTTGATCACTTAAGGTTCATTCAATTGTTAAAAATCATAACAAGAAGCCTTGGAATGATTAA
>JANHAO010009289.1:0-18501 GCA_026873985.1 Saraca asoca
TAGGTCACATTGACCGAACCACGTTAAATACTTGTGTCATTCTTTCTTCTCTCTATTTTTTCTAATACCGCCAATTTACAACATTTATCTATATCCCAGCTAGACTCGGACAGTGTTTGGATGAATAAAAAATAAGAGAAAAGAAAAGATAATTTTAAATTTTAGTTGAAAAAGAAAATTTTAGAATTTTTGTGTGTAGAAACAATGTTAACCACAAATGTGGTGTTTTGATTTTCTCTTCTCTTCTTTCGCTTTTAATCTGAACAAGTGAAAATTTTAAATTTCAACTTTTTCTTTTCTTTTCTCCTTCCTTTCTTTCTTATTCAAATAAAGGATAGTAATGATGGATAATTTTTTACTTGCTTCTAAAATAAGAGTTTTTTTTTTTTTTTTTTTTACTCTAAAAGAAAAAAGATAGATATCAATTTAAAAATAAAATACATGTAAATCTCATAAACATGGAACTCCTATATATTTCTTGGATATGTTTCTTTTCTCATGGAATAAAAATTTTCTTATTCTAAAAATATGATAAAATGTGTTCGTGAAGATCATTCTGAAGGCAGGCCATATGACTTGTACATGTCTGTCCGAAACGTCAAAAGTTTACGGATAGATTTAATTTTTATCTGATATGATAACTAGAATTTTTAATAATTAATTATAGTTATTTTTAAATATGTTTAATTATATTTTGAAAATATTTTAATAATTAATTATGTACAATAATCCCCAATTAAACTAAAAGTTTCTTAAAATAATCCTCATTTTAATTAGAATTATATAAAGAATATTTATATTTATACTTATATTAATATTATTTTTTATCTTTATTATCCTTTTTGGAACAGTAACAACAAAAACTTATTTTTCTTTCTCCATTTCATTATTATCCTTGTCAATAATTTAATATTAAAAAGTTATTTTTTTATACATTATCGAACAAAAATAAATTATGTATGATTAATTGTTAAAAGATGTTATCAAATATAAAAATATATTTAATATAATTAATTATTTAAAACCCAATTATATATATAATCAAATGTCAATATCAATCAAGCCCTTAAGTTAATTTAATTTATTTCTTTTCAACAACAAAGAGCTTGGTACCGTTACTTATATGAAAAAAGATAAACACACTTTCATATATCAGATAATATTACTCAAGTAGAAAGAAATTGTTAGAAAGATTTAATCCATTCCAAGATAAATTATCCATATTAAATCAATCATTAAATAACGTAAAATTATGATCAATAAAAAAATTCTACTTATTAATGCCTTACTTCTCACCAATGAGTCTATAATATTTTTTTTTTAATACAAATGATTTTTAACATTAACAATGTTGATGTCTGATTTAATGATTGACTTAGTTAGTATACATTATTTTTTAAAATTAGTTTACTTAAAATTTTAAAAAAATGAGTAAATATATCGTTATTATATTTATATAAACAACTCTCTCAGAACTTATTTTAAAATTTGATTTTTTTTAAAAAAAAATTCACACAGCCAAGATATATGGGTAAGTTTTTTTTGTTTTTGTAGTTATATAATTTTTTTCAAAAATATAATTTTACAAGAGCTTATTTATAGATAATAAATAAGCTAAATTATTAAGTTTTACAATATAAATATTTTTTATTTTCCATAAAAATTTGTGGAGTTTTTTAAAAAATAATTCATTTTATGCATAAATTTATAATCATGTATAAATGCATTTTCTTTTTCATGTAGCTTATCATTACTCTATTTCATTTTTTTAATTCTTTCAATTTTCAATTAAGAATATTTGTCAACATCTCAGATAAATTTCGGCTATGTGGAAACTTTTTCTACCATCATCGTTATTAGAATATCTTTTCAACTTTATTTCATGCTCTTTCAAGTTATCAAACAACTCTTTTAAAGCTGGCAAACCCATTTTTCAAAAACTCCTTAATTATTGTAATCTTGAGCTGCCATTCAATGGTAAGAGGGTGAAGGACTTTATGAACTAAACTAGCATTTTTGAACTTTCTATCAAGTATGCTTAAATGATTAACAATCATAATAAATCTTTGAACCATATCCTTAATTGATTCACTTTCATACTTTTTGAATAGTTTGTAGTGTGAAATGAGAGTGTGAACCTTTGAGGCTTCAACTTGGGTCATGTCAATGTGGGCCACTTTGAGTGCATCCCATATGTCTTTAGTAGTAGAATAGTTTGATATCTGTTGTACTCATTTAGCTATAAAGAATTAGATACAATCCATTTAACCTTAGAAGTAAGATGTTTTTTTTTTCTCATCTTCACTCCAATTGCTTCTTGGTTTCAAAATGGTTATATTATTTTCAATCTTGGTTGGAATATTGTATCCACCTTCTACTATTTCCCACATATCAAAATCTTTAGCTCTAACAAAATTTTTCAATTTTTGTTTCCAATACATGTAATGTTGAACAATGAACCCAAGGGGCTTGTTCAACATATGACACTCTGGTATAATACTAAAAGCATTTGAATCCATTGGATCTTTTTGAGGTGGTTGTACCTTGATACCAAAAGCCTAGTTCTAATACCAATTATAGGCACATTCAACCAAGAAGGAGGGTGAACTGGTTTTAAGATATTATAATTTTGAAAATATTTTTTTGAAATCTCCTTTTTAGTTTTACAAAACTAGCAAAATTACTTAGAAACAAGAAATGAGTAGCTCATGCAATAATTTCAAAGAAATAAAGTTTATAATATCAACCATTTGAATTATAACAAAATAAAGTGTAGAATGTAAAAGAGTAGGGATAAAGATATTCACATGAGGATTTATAGTGCTTCCCTTTTGAAAAATCATCTCTAAGGTGTATATCCAATTCCAAGTTCTCAACCAAGCTTGAATCTACTAAAATCATATTCCCTCTAAGTTTAGACAAGCACTAGAAGAAGCCTTTAAAATGATTGCTTTTTAATCACAACTATGAGGCAAGCCTTTCAAAAAATAATTCCAAAATTCAAGGTAAATTGTAATAAAGCTAAACTTTTATGATTTTGATTAAACAAAGCCTAAACTAAGTCTTAAACAAGAAATCCACGACCAACCAAGATTGATCCATTGAAATTAAACCAAATAAGTTCAACCAAAATCATTTGTTGCCATCAAAACATAAATTTGCTCAATTAAAAAATAGGGGCTAAGTTCAATAGTGACAATGTTAACCATAAATGTTGTCTTTTTGTTTTCCTTCTCTTCATTTTCTTTAAATGCAAACATGTGAAAATTTTAAATTTCAAAATTTTCTTTTCTCTTATTCAAACAAAATTTCAAAATTTTCTTTCCTCTTATTCAAACAAAATGTTAGTGACAAGTGAAAATGTTATGATTGACCAATAAACTCTAACTTACTTTTGGAGTAAAAGTTATTTCTTACTTTAAGAGGAAAGAGAAAAATATAAATTTAAAAATAAAATACAAGTCCCACAAATATGGGGCTCCTATATATTACTTGGATATGTTTCTCTTCTCCAAGAATAACAATATTATAGAAAAACATGTCTATGTTGGTTTTGAGATCAACGTTTATTTGAGTGACGTAGTAGGTAAGAACAATCTATGTTGGTTTTTTTAATTGATGTATAAAATAAGAAACGATGTTAGTTTCTAATATATAACTGATATTTTTTATATGGAAAAAATTTTCACACTTCAGTGTTTTTGTAAATAATCAACGTCTTTTCTTTTACTAAAACATTGATTTTTATCATAAATCCACATCCTTTATCAACCACTAAAGACATCAATTTTACAAAATAAGTGATGTCTTTCCTTGAAACTACAAAAGATGTCAATTGTTGATAAAGACACCTCTAGTTGATATAAAGACATTAGTTGTTAATAAGAATTCATGTCTTTAGTTGATATAACAAACTGACATCTTTAGTACTCGAGAAAAAAAAAACCAACATCATTTCTCTTAAGAAAAACCCTAATACTAGTTATTTTATTTTATAGAAACCTACTATTAATTTGCTACAGTTTTATAGAAACCTTTTTCTATTTTATATTTTTGTAGAACCAACCATCAAACCAAAATATACAATCACCTAACACAATCCTAGTTTCAACAACTTAAATAGTTTTATTGGATCAACAAAAAATTCAAGACATAACAAAACTAAATTAAAATCAAAATATGTCATTTTAACAATAAGTCTATAAAATTATTTAACTTACTTTCTAACTAGCTTTCTTCAATTGTACTTCTCATTCAGTTAAGCTTTCTCCTATAATGCAATTTCTTACATTGATAAGAGCTTAAAGTAATGCAATTTCAAGTGTTACCATATCCATCCATATAAGTCCAAGTTGCATTATATATATAATTTATGTAAGAAAAAAACATATATACAATAAACACATAATATATCAAGTAATAGGCATTTAAACTAAAAGTTAAATATAATTGCCTACATATATATATATATACATAATAAATACAATCAATTACCTGAAAGAAATTTGCAAAAATCCTCAGTTTATTGTTACTCTAATTGTGTACTTCAAAATTTTACCCTTTGACTTTGAAGGATCATTCTTCTAAAGTTGCACCTTCCAAACCTACTTAGAATTCAAAGTATGCCACAAAAAAAAAATCAAACTTTACTAAATTAATGACCTATCATTCAAACAAAGAAAAAAAGAAAGGAAAAATTGGGAAATTGAAAACCTGAATGGTTTTACCAATACTAATAGGCGTGGCTTCATAAAAAACAGAATACACTAAAATAGGCTCCTATGCTTACAAGACCCTCTGAAAATTAGAGGTAGTTTTTGCTTTATTGAAATCAAATAATTTTATTACAAGCCATCTTAATTTTAATAAACATATGATCAAATATAATTAAGCATCTAAACTAAAAATTATATAGTTAGTTGCCTATATACAATAAACAAATAATATATCAAGTATAAATATCTAAACTTAAAATTATATATAGTCGCTAATAAACATATCTAATTACCTTTAATTTTTTCTAATTTTTTAATCTAGGAGGATCTTCAACTTATATCCCTTTACCATGATGATCTCGGACTTAGAACTCCTATAAGTTGCCTTCATCATTCATCAAAGGTAATCTTGAAGAGAAAGGAAGGTTCTCCTTAATATCATTACTTATCTCTTCTTTATCTCTATCACCTGCAATCTATCTTTTCCCTTGAAGAACTATAAATCACTTCTTATCAATTGAGTCTGTGATATTAAAAACCTATTTTGCCTAGGATGCCATTATGAACCGGCCCCTTTATGACCCTCCCTATTAAGACCTACTAATGTGAATCCTAACTCATCAACTTGGATGCTATTGTTATTCTCAACCCATTTACATCAAAACATTGGCACCTTGAATTTAATGCAATCAAGCTTCCATATGTCTTAAGTTGTAATATGACATATTTGCATATATAAAATTTTTATCTTTGGAATTAGAATCATGCATTGACTGAGTCACTAAAGTAACCCCACTATTTTGCATAATACTCAAGTCATCTTAACCCTATTTATGTAGAAAGAATATTTATTAATGCCATGTCTACAATAAGATAAGACCTCCATGAGAGACCTATGGGCTAACCATCTTATATTCTTAGAAACATCACTTGGTGTTTATGCTGATTGGAAACGAACTTGATTTTGGAACCAAGTCATAAAGGAGTAATTGTATTCAGCTTGTACCCATTGTTCATTCTTTCCACAATTTTGCTCTCTTGTAAGTGTCATATGCTCGTCCAAGTAAGATTCCACTTCTTTACTAGTATATAGGACTTAAAAATGAGCTTGTAAACACATTTCTAGAGTGGTGCTCACCATTCAGGTCCCCAATGTACCCTTAAATGCAATTCTTCCATCATGATAAGACCTGGAAACTTTAATAACTTTTACATTTGATAAGTATTCACTATAAAACTCAACTACCTTTGTAGTTATGTAGCCTTCAATAATACATCCTTTAGGCCGATGTCAATTCCTCACATACCCTTTTAGGATTTTCATATACCACTCAAACAAGTACATCCACCTAAATAAACTGATCCACATAGTTTTATCTCCCTCACCAAATGAATAACCAAATGCACTATGATGTTAAAAAAGGAAGGTGGAAAATACATCTTAAGTTGACATAGTATAACAATAGCTTCCTTTTGCAAGATATCCAATTTCTTAAGGTCAACGACCTTGTTATATATTGCACTGAAAACAAACAATGGTGTGTCTCACATGTTTAGGCAATATCGATTAGATAGCTATCAATATTAGTTGTTGCATCAAAGTATGACAATTATGAAACTTCAAATCAACTAATTTTAGATCTTTCATTTAAACGAGTTTTCTGATGTTTGAAAATACCCTTGTGGCACCTTAACACCATGTTGACACTCATAAAAACTTGTTTTCTTGTTTTTAGGAATAACATGACAAGCTAAAGACAAATACATACATTGACCCTTCTTCTTTGGTGCTAATTTCTTTTGTATTGCAATTTCAACCAAGTCTAGTCTGGCTTTGATTCCATCCTTGGTCTTACTCGACATGTTCAAATGAGTTTCAATGAGGTTGTCACAGATATTTTTTCTCTATATGCATCACATCAAGATTATGTTTGACAAGCAACATTTATCAATATGGAAGATCAAAGAATATGAACCTCTTTTTTCTTGAAATCTTGTCAGTAGTAGGTGTATAGGGTTCTTGCAAAAATTGACATCAATATTTTTCAACCATTCATAAACTTGGTCCCCAATTAATGGCATTAGAGCTTTTGCTTCCTCGATGACCCATTGAAAGCCCTTTCTTTGCCTATGATACTGGGAAGAAATCTTTAGTGATCAAGATACACTATTTTCTTTCCATGCTTAAGTTAACTAGAAGATGTATCATTCTCACAAATAGAGCATATTTTATATCCTTTAACACTATTTCCAAACAAATTTCCATATGCTAAAAAGTCATTTATTATGCAAAAGAGTAAGGTGAGCAACTTAAAAGACTCTTAACAATGTGTGTCAAACACCAACAAACCTTCATCTCACATTATCCTCAAGTTTTCAATAAATGGTGCCAAAAAGATATCTATATCATTTCTTGGTTATTTGGGGCCCAAAATCATCAATGACAACATTATATACTTGTGCTTCATACATAGCCAAGGATATAGATTGCAAATCACTAATAGAATGACCATATGCTATGTTTCCTACTTAGGTCACCATGAATGTTCATTCCATCTACACAAAGTTTGAGCCTAAGGTTTTTTACTTTACTACCAAATTTAGGGAAAAATGAATCAAATGTTATCCATTAAAGAGAATTAGCTAAATGTCAAAGTGATAAAAAATCATCTGGTCTACATGCCACATTAAGTTATTGGCATCTCTTGCATTAGCTAACATGTGTTTAAACCTTGGTTTTATTGGAAGATACCATAACACTTTAGCCAAAGCTCCTTTATTTTGCATGATATCATTCTTCTTCAATTTGTAATATGAAGCCCCACATTTTGGATATTCATGTAGACTTTTATACTCCTTTTAGGACAATATGCGATCATTAGGGCAAGCATGTATCTTTTTATACTCCATACCCATTGCTCACAATTTTTTGTTAGCATCATAAGTATTATCCAAAAGTTTATGACCTTTTTCTTTCAACACTTCAATTAAGATTGTAAAACGTTTGTCACTCTACCCTTTCCCCACTTTCAGGTTGAATAATTTCAACACAATAGACAATTGTGTTCATTTAGTATAACCTAGACATAATGGTTCTTTTGCATCACTTAACAAGCTTTCAAGGATATATAGCTATACAGTAAACTTATATCCAATAACATCATGCAGAATATTGTCTAATTGATCATGCAAATCCACATCAATTTCATCGTTTTGGTACTCTCCCTTTTCCTGATAACTACTAGACATACTAGACAATTTACTTTCATCATGCCATATCTATCATGTATATCTTTTATCAATTCCATAAATAAAGAAATAATGTTTTACTTTCTCAGCTTTCATTTTCACAACATCTCACACAAGGACATCTAATCGGTGCATTACTATTTGCAACACATTGATTAACAACAAATCAAATAAACTCCTTAGCCCAATTTGCATATTCTTTACCTAACCAATCAGTAGAAATCCATTCACTATCCATGACTACCTAATATAAATTTCAACAAATATACAAGTGAACAAATTATAAAGTATTATTGTGAATTTAATCAAACCAATTCAAATCTGCACTTAATTTTTTGCATATATATTATTGTGATCCAAAATTTAAAAAACAACTAGGACACACAACTAAACATAATTAGCACACAATAGATCTCATCCACACAATATCAATTATTAATAAAATTCAAGAAGAAAATGAGTTGTTACCTAAAAATAAAGAAAGAGCATGATGAAGAATATTGATTCAAACCACCAAGAAAGGGATAGGGAGAGTGAGCTAGGCTTTTGTGGTTGGTGAGAGAATGAGAGGAAGAGTGAGACTACCTTTGAATTGTCAGAGGTGGAGGGGGAGAAAGCTACAATATCAAACCTAGAAGAGAGTAAGAGTAATAATCATATGTGCAAAAACTTTTATATCTTAATTTTCATATTTTGGCCAATGTGTCTTATTTATTTTAAAATAAATGGAGACTTTTGAATTCAATTCCCATCAAAAAATCAATTTTGTTGAGACTTTAGAAGCTAGTCTATATTAAAAATCGATGTCTTTTAACTAATTAGTCATTTTTCAAAACATAGAAAACACCAACACATCTCATTTATTTTAAATTTATTTTTGGCCATCTTTTTTTAGATAATATATTATAATTTTCATAAATAAATTACTTAAATTCTTGAATTATTCTATTCACTTTAATATTATTAAATTCTTGAAATATATTATTAGAGAATAAATTTTTTATAAATAAAAATAAGCAAAATAAGAAGAGTTTTTTTTTTTTAAAAAAAAAGATAGAGATCTCAAATATATTAATTTATAATATATATATCTGTAACATATGAATTTTGGGGTTGGTTTTGTTCATAAATCTATAATATATATAAAGCTCTATTATATTAATCTGTAATATATAAATGTATTTAGATTTTGGGATTTGCTAAAAAATTGATGGCTTTTCTCTAACTACTCATTTTTTAAAAATAGACATTTGATGTCTATTCTCTAACTACTCATTTTAGACATTGATCATTATCTTGAAACCGACATTGTTGAGGCTTTAAATGCTAGTTTTTTTAACTAAAAATTAACATCTTTTCTCTCAACATGTTTTTTTTAAATAGAAATTATTTTCTCTCGACGTCTAAAGTCTCAACGATTTCAGTTTCAAGATAATAACCAATGTTTAAAGTTGCCTTTTCTCTAAATATGTTTTTTTTAAAGAGACTACATTACAACTTTATAATACAAGAAAACACTTACTAATTCATTACAACTTTATAGTATAACAAAATATATATATATATATATACATTATAATGCATTGCAATTATGAAACAAACAATATTATAACTTTCCTATTTGTCTCTTTCACAAAAGGATAGGAGAAACTCCATTGATCTCAAGTTTGGTCAATTTTAACTTGAGTATATAGACTATTATCTTGAAAGTACTACAAAATATATATACAACAAATCACATATCCATATATCATATATCCAAATCATATATCAAATATGTGAATCAAACTATTATACCTATTGTAGATTATGGCGACTTTGCTTTAATTAAGTGACTATTGTACCTATATACTTTAATATAAAGTACCCACACTCAATATTTCTTGTTTGATAAAGGCACTGTAACTAATTAAATATAAATAAATCTTTGAACTAAATATGAAATTACTTAGAAAATTTCTAAAAGGTATTCAATATAATAAAAAAAACTTACTTTTAAGGTGATCAATTTTGGGTAAGTGATGAACAAAATTTATACATATTTTATATCCATTTATATTTACTCTTTTGTTATGTTTTTGTGCTTAATTCAATGTTTGAAATTGGCTTTGTGGTTTGCTTAATTTTGGTGCTTAATTGCATTTATTTAGTAAATTTATCCTATTTCAGATAGTTTCATGTTTTTAGGTGTATCATGAGTTCTAGACCTTAATTCTAGGTGATTCTTATATCTTTGAAAATTGAAGGGAAAGATATCAAATTGTCATGAAGAGTCTGCAACCTAGTTCAATCATTTTGGAAGTCAAATAAAGCTCACAATCTAGAACATAGTCCTGACATACAATCTAGACTAGTTTTGGTGTTTTTTTTTATATCATAATTGGAGCTCTACCCATCATTTTCATGCAAACCTAAGCCTATAGGATAGATAAGATCCATTTCCACAACTTTCTTGAAGGGCTTGAGGTCAAACTATATTGTTTTGAATTAGTTTTATGACTATTGACTTAAGTACAAACTTTTATTATGTTAGGACTATTTTGGAAAGCTATCTTAGTTTTAGGCCTATAATTTGAGCTAAGAATTGAGTTTTTATGTAAGTTCAAGGTCATTGGACACCTATGTGACTAAGCTACATTTCATATGAGAGAAGCCATGTGCAATTAAGCCTTCTTCCATTCATAATTAGTAGTCTAATCAAGAGATAGTGCAGTGAGCTTGTAAATACAAAGCAAAGCCATAATCTAATTTGGAAGAGAGGAGCTCTACTAAGGCAAGATTCCAACCCCAATTAGGTTTCTTTTTTCTTTTTATTTTTTCCCTTTTATTTCTACATTAATGTATAACTAAACCTCCATTTCAATCTAAGGGAATTTTAATACCAATTCATTTGTTAATTCTAAGACTTTCTCTTAATTCTAATTTATTCTCTATTTTAGTGCTTATGGTTGTCTTGGATGATTAGTTAATATAGCCCATCAATTAATTATTCATTATGATTATTTGTTGTTTGTGGCAAATTAGTTAAAGTAGTAATAGGATTTTGATTTGCTGCTAGGGTATGTCAATTTTTTTTAGAGAATTAAGGATAATTAATTAAGTTTTTATTAAGGTAATTTAATTAATTAAACTTGATATTTTTAGATTTTAAAGCTATAGATAAATTAGTTGATGTGTTGAGCTTCAACTGATTTAGCAATAAGGGTGCATTGGATGTTGAACTTGGTTGACCAATTTATGAGGAAATTAACAAAAATTAATTAAGTAAAGGGCTTAATTAATTTCTTGGTTAAGCAATCAATGAGAAAATGAAATAATAATATCAAGGATCAGTTAAAAAATTGATTGCAAGAGTCCATTCGATTGAGTTTTTCTCTATTGAATTTTTCTTTCTTTTTTTTTAATTTCTATTTGTTTTGCACTTAAAATATTTAATTAGATACCTATTCTAATTAGCTATCCAACCCTTCCCCCCATTTCACACTACAAACACATTAAAGTAAATCACCAATCTCTATAGATTCAACCTAAACTCGCCCTAACTGTTAGCTTAAGTAGTTCGACATTATTTTTACTCATCTCGATAGTTATCAAATTTTGGCTTCATTGCCAGGGATTGATTGATTGATTTCTGTGTGTTTTCCAATACTATATAGCATTAGGATAGTAGTAGAGGTAGTATTAGGCCATATTTTCAATTATTTTTCCTCTGTTGTTACCTTTTTTCCTATGTGCATTTATTTTTTGTTTCTAGGTGCCAACAGTCTAACAGCATAAAAATTGGCTATAGAATTTTGAGCTAAAATTTCTCAGGAAACTTGTTTTTAGCTTTTTGAGCAAGATCCATGACAAAAGCATGCACCCTATCAAATTTTAGCTAAATTCCATCATTTACTATGATGTTTTAAATATTTTTAGCATTTTTTAATCATTTTGCTATTTTTTTGCATCATGCTTTTATGTGTTTTGTTTTCCTGATAATTTTTTTGATGTATGACTTGATCCTCTCATTATTCTTAGTTAATATATAATCTAGAAATCAAAAGAACCATACAAAATTTAAGAAGAGAGTAGACACCAATTTGGCCTATTTCAAGACCTTACATTAGCTTCAGCTTCAACACCTTCCACTCTTAGTTTAGGCACTACAGTATACTTGTTTTCATCAAATTTATCTTCCTATTCAAGCCTGGAAAATATGGCAGCATTCTATTAGAGGATTTTGAAGGAGTTGGCTGCTTCAAACCTTAACCTGCAACCCTTATGCATAAACTATCCTAAAATTGAAGCTACATTTGAGCTAAAGTCTGGTCTAATTCCTGATTGCCTATATTTCATAGTTTGACTAGAGAAAACCTTCACAAACATTTGAAAGAATTTCATGAGATTTGCTTAACCATGAAACCTTATAGAATTTTAGATGAGCAAATCAAACTGAGAACTTTTCATTTCTCCTTGGTTGATTCAACTACAGATTAGCTTTACTACTTTTTTTCTAGCTCCAGTAGCACTTGGCCTAAAATGACAAGATTATTTTTTGGAGAGATATTTCCTTGCCTCCAGAGCTGTAAACATTAGGAAAGAAATATACAGCATCAAACAACTTGGTGGAGAGACCTTAAATGAGTATAAGGAGAAATTCAAGAGCTGTGCATAACCTGTATAATCAGATTAGTGATTAAATGTTGATCTAATACTTTTATGAAGGCTTATTTCGTTTGAACAACAATATGATAAATGCTGCAAGTGGAAGAGCATTGATAGACAAGACACTTGATGCTACAAAGATGTTTATATCCAACATGATTGCTAATTTTCAGTAGTTTAGAAGTAGAACAAATTATGTAGTCTGAAAAGTCAATGAGGTGCACACATCCAATTTGGAAAGACAAATGACATACCACACTCAAATGGTTTAACAAATACAATAGACTGTAAGATATCAACTACCAGTAGTAGTGTATGGAATCTACTCAATCCTTGGACATTACATTGAAGCATATTTAAACTTCTAGGAGACTTACTCCTTTTAGTAGCAAGTGCATGCAATAGGCAAATCCCAAGAAAATAGTAGCAAATTTTTTAAAAAGTACCTGAGGATTTCCAACTCAAATCCAATAGGCATACAACCCTTATTCTAACACTTTTAACCCTAGTAAGAGAGACCATCCCAATCTAAGATATGAAAATCAAGTTAGATAATAGACTTTATTTTAGTATATGCAGTAGAATCATGCCATGTAGAACTACCAATAGAACTAGGATTCATCTTCAATTAAAGTTATAGCAGACATGATCAAGAACATGGCTTAAAATGAACCTATAGTTCCAACAAGAAATTAGAGGAGACATTTGGCAAATGATGTAGGACATCAACACCTTTACCACTAGACTTTAGAAGTAAAAACCAGAATAACCAACTTACAAAACTCAAGCTACAAGTAGATTACCATCCGAAACAATTTAGAGTCTTAGAGAGAATTTTCATGCAACATTTCTAAGGCCAAAGTTGAGCAACCAATTTTTATGAAGTAGAAAAATATTTCAGAGTATAATGAAGCCGAACCTATTAAACAAAAAGGTGATTCTTAATTAACTTTAATCTTTCCTTCTTTTCCCTAGCATATTGGCAAAGAAAACCAAAGAAGAACAAGAGATAAAAATTTTGAACAATTTGAGGAAAATGGAAGGGAACATACCCCTACTAGATATGATGAAACAAATTCCTAGGCATGCAAATTTTCTTAAGGAGTTGTGCATAACTAGAAGGAAATTTAAAGGCAGTGAAAAGATAAGTATCGGGGAAACTGTATTTGAGGTCATTCAAAGAAAAATACCCTAAAAATGCAAGAATCCAGATCCCTTCACTATCCCCTATTTCATTGGTTAAGATCATTCTACACATGTCGGGCTAAACTTAGATGCATCCATAAATGTCATGCCTTATTCTATTTATGCACTTTTATATTTAGAACCATTAAAGAAAATAGATGTTGTAGGATTGCTTGAGGATGTGTTAGTGTGGTTGAATGCTTTTCTCTTTCTTGAAGAATTTTACATTTTGAAAATGCTTGATGATCCCTTAACTAGCACGTCAACTCCTATCATTTTAGGTAGACCTATCATAAAAACATCTAAAACAAAAATTGATGTGAATTTTGGTTCTCTTATAATGCAGTTTGATGGTGATGTTTTGCATTATAATATTTTTTATGATGCCAAGGAATATTCTTCTAATGACTATTTTATGTAATTTATTAATGTTATTAGTACTAACCCTTTAGTGTAAGATGCTAATGTTGATGTTCCTGGCTCCATTATTATAACAGAATTAGATTCAGTAAGTAGCAAAAATTTTAGGTCATTAAAGATGGATTTTAAAATTCATGGGTGGTAGGAAAATTTTGTGGTACCAAAAGTTCATGATCTTTGTTAAAAGACCAATAGACTGTCAAGCCAACAACCTTAAACAAGTGTATTTCTTGAGAGATAACCCAAGCTTTTACTCTCTTTCTTTACCTCTTTTATTTTATATATTCATAATTTGTTGATGATTTTGTACTTATATTGAGGACAATGAATAATTTAAGTGTGGGAAGAGATTTTAGGATTATTTTGGTTTGCTGTTTTTTTTTATGTGAACAAAATTTTTTGTTTTCCTTTGTTTTAGGCAATTTTTATTGTTGATTAGTTTGTTCAAGCCTTGAGTAGGTTGTAATTTATTTTCATGGTTGCATAACACGATTAGATAAATTGTCTTGCCTCTTAATTCTTGAATTTTATTAGTATAGTGATGAAGTTTGAAGCGTTTATAGATTGATTTTTTATAGACTTATAGCTTGTGTGATTTTGAGCTAATTTTGATCATTTTTATTAGGTTCCCCTTTTTTCTTGTATGTGATTTTCTTTCATGAAATTGTTGCACTAGAATTTGCTCCTAATCTTTTTGAGATTGCATAAGCACATATATGCATGAATGTGATTAAAGCATTCTTTGATTGAGCCACTTTTGTCCTTTTAGCCTACCTTGCAATATACTATTGTTGAGCCCCTTTGAGCCTAATTAACCTTTATCTTTTATATATCCCATTAGAAAGCCAAGCTTTGAATATCTTTATCTTTTCCTAACCTTAGGAATTAGTAGAGCATTTAATTTATTATTCAAATGAGTCCTTGAATAAGTGTAGGATTGTGCTAATTTATTGGTGAAAGGCAATTGTGATTCATTCTAATGGTCAAGAAAAGAAAGGAATTGAAGGAAAAAACCAAATGTAAAAGAAAAGGAGAAAAAGAGCTCAATGCAATTCAAAAGAAAGAAAACAAGAAAAAAATTGAATTTAAAAGAAAAAAAAAGTCCAAAAACAAAGAGCTTAAAATAAAAGAAAGTGAAAAAAAAACCAAGAAAAGGAAAAAAGAAAAAGAGAATTGAAAAACATGAAGTTTGTGATGTAGATTCTAATTTTTAATTGCTTCTTTGCTTCTTTGGAACTATGCCATAATGCTCCATTAGTCTCTTCAGTTTTCCACTTTCATATCCTTACCATTTATTTCCTCCTCTTTTCCCTTAGCCACATTACTACCTTGCGAAGTCCTCTTGATTTGTGTTATACATGTGATTATAGTAGCGGAGATTAGATGATAAGCAAGCTTATAGTAGTGTATTTTTATGGATTGAAATTAAGTGAAATACTTTCCTATCTTAAGCACAAAAATAGTTGCATGGAGAGCTTAATTTGTGAGGATCTACTAAGTTGATCTACTTGTCTTTTAAATGAAATTGCTTTGGTAGTTGGACTTGAATTTTGAGTTGCCAAGAATATGCTTCATGAAATGCTATGTCCCCTAAAATTTTGATTGTTCCATTACTTTTGATTTTCCATTCTCATCATTGTTGAAAAGAATAGTGTTTGTGTCTAGTTTAGTTTTATTTTGGTATCTTGCCCAATGACGTGCAAGAGCTAAGTGTGGGAGAATTTGATGAATACAATTTATATATATTTTATATCTATTTATACTTAATCTTTTTTCATATTTTTATGCTTGATTGGTCACTTAAAATTGGTTTTGTTATTTGCTCAATTTTTGTGCTTAATTGCATTTATTTAGTAAATTTGCCATGTTTATGATTGTTTCAAATTTTTAGACCTATCTTGAGTTCAAGACCTTGATTTTAGGTGATTTTTATGTTTTTGGAAAGTTTAGAGAAATGTCATGAAGAGTCTGAAGCCCAATTCAGGTATTTTGGAAGTTAAATAAAGCTCACAAACTGGAATAGAGTGCTCACATGTGATCTAGACCAATTTTAGTATTTTCATCATAGGTGGAGCTCTACCTATCATTTTAGTGCAAACCTATACCTATAGAATATCTAAGATTATTTCCACAACTTTCATGAAGGACTTGAGGTCAAACTACACTATTTTGAATTAGTTTCATGGCTATGGACTTAAGTACAAGATTCTGTTATATGTTAGACAGTCTTGGAAAACTATTATGGGTAAAATTCTAATCGTCTTTAACGAACCAGTGAACAACCCGAGCGTGGCAAAGACCCAGCTCAAAGAAGCACCTAGATCGCTATGCCTTCAGTCTACATCGCGGAGTGACCTCCTTAGCCCGAGCTCGCTCTTAATAGAACTAGCTCGACCTCACTGTCTTGAAGCAATTCTCCAAACAAAAGGATTTAGCTAGCGAGATGTGACTAGCAACCAAAGAGCTCGCTAGATAGAAGACAAGTTCACATCATGCCTGATAGACACATGAGGCCCACATGTAGGAGGCAATCTACAGTAGTCAAATTTTAGGATTTAGCATGTCTTTCAAGTCTTGTACATTAAATACTGATGTAATAGATTTACTGTATGTATAGTTACAATTGTAATATCTTCTCCTTTATAAATATAGGAAGGAGATGAATCTTAGAGAAAGGGCTGTATGCTAAAACTCTATAAGAATATCCCCAGATCAATACACTATCATGGACGTAGGGTCCAGTTCCATCCAAATTTGGCCGAATCGCATTAAAACCTTGTGTTTTCCTGCTGCTCTTCCCTCTTTTCTTGCTTATTCTTGCTGATTTCCTATCTTAAAACCAATTAATGGATTGAGAACCTAAAAGAATCCCCTATTGGCCAGAGTTTGAGTCCGAACCAAAATTCGACGTTAACATTTTGACATCATTTGTGGGGATCTCACTTGTTCTAGTTTGTTTCTTGCTGTAATGGCCAAAGAAAGAGCCACTAGGGCATTGAATACACTACTCAACCCTCCAGAAGGGCATGTCTTAACCACAGACTCCTCTACCACTCTCGTCATCAATGTAACTACTAGCTCCCCCTAGCCAGCTCTGTTCAACTAGCTCTCACCACCAATAATGTCAATGAAATACAAGCCTAGTTCCAATGTCAGGAAAAACTAGAAAACATGTTAGGAGAACTAACCAAGGTAGTTACTATGCTAGCACAAGGTGTGCAAAGATAGGTCGAAGCCACAACGCCCATGGATGCTCTCTGATAGCATCGAGCTGAACATTTAGGTAATTCAAATCAAGAGATTTCCCTAGCTTGTTGCTCACAAGGGAAAATTCTGAGTTGTAACTCTCATGATCACAAAGATTATAGATTTCAACAATCGTCTAGCCAACAGTCTGGGCATGAGACCCATTGGTTGGAGAACTATTTCAGAAAATAACCCAGCTGAAGGAATTTCTTCGAGCTCTAAATGATCAAACTCACTATAGGGAAAGGTCGTCATTCTCTGAGGAGATCGAGACTCGAACTCTTCCCTTCAAATTCAAGTTCCCTGTGATTCCATTGTATAATGGGGACTCTGACCCATATGATCACCTGGACGTATTTAATGTCCAGATGGACTTGCAAGTAACAGATCCCTTGATCAAGTGTCGAGTGTTTCTGACTACATTGGGAAGTGTACCTTGAGCCTGGTTTAGAAGCCTCTCCTCCCACTCAATCTATAGTTGGGATGATTGCCTATAGAAATTCATCAACCAATATCAAGAGCTGAAAAGACAACTTGTACCCCCTGTCATCTCGCAATGGTCTTTTAACATAAGCATGAGTCACTAAAAAACTATATTACAAGATTTAGGCTTGAAGCCAATATAGTGAAGAATTCATTTGAAGAAACCATGCTGGCAATGATCTCTACGGGACTTCGTACAAATGAAAAGATGTACAAGAGTCTGTACAAGTCTCCAGTAAGGGACCTCACTGAGTTCTATGAGTGCATTGCTAAGCAGATTAAGTGGAAAGAGACCTTAGACTTAGAAAGGTCTGACAAAAAAGATGAAAAGACTAGCTCCTCTCACTACAAAAAGAGAGGCTTCATAGGCCAGGGGGATCACCCCGTTAAGTGAACTATGAAGAAGTCCAGGAGGCCTGGAGGTGAACAACCTCAGCATTTTGACCGCCATGAGTAATATAACATCTTGTCAGACTCCCAAGATAAAATCTACCTAATGGAGAGAGATAGGGAAGAATTTGAAAGGCCTAGACCCTTGAAGACTCCATTCAGGCAA
>JANHAO010009290.1:0-18529 GCA_026873985.1 Saraca asoca
TTTCAGGTTAGCAAAGAGGCTTTAAAAGGAGGATGAAAGTAGAAGTTTGGAGCACACTTGAATTGAGGAGAAACTAGGAAAGAAGTCATGTGAAGAACCCAAGTCAATCATGATTGAAGCTGAAGAAATTGAAGAAGCCAGCACCGAACATGGCCATATGACCTGGCCGTGTCCTGGGATATGGCCATGTTCGGTGCAATATCCAGCAAACCTCTAGCCCTAAACATGGCCAGCCCGTGTCCCAAAGCATAGCCATGTTCCAAGCCTTGTAAACTTCTATATAAGCTGATCTTAAGCAGCCTGATGTACTCATTAGTTATTCATTAATTAGGATTAAGCTAGATTACAAGTTTCTTTATTTTTTTGAGAGTTTTCTGAGTTGAATTTATGATTTCCTCTTTGATCAAATTGGCTTTAGCTGAACCACGATAAATACTGTGTTTATTATCCTTCCTCCCTCTCATCTCCTTTATTTTCCTGTTTTCACTGGCATTGTCTTCCGGCAATTTGGGGTGTTGCTAAACTATCTCCGTTGATTGAAGTTTGGATCCACTGAACCAGATTTCACTGTTAACATTTTGGCACTAGAAGGAGGGCCCCTATAACTGCATTTTCGATTTTGTTGATCTATTATCAAATTGCAACGGCAAGAGGAAGGACTATCAGAAGTTTTGGTGCTATTGCTAGCCAACCTGATGGTCATGCACAGTAGCAAGGAGGAACATTACCAATCAAAGGCTCGGCTTTCCCCATGGTAAGTATCACGACTACCCCAATAGTAGGTGCTGTCGTTGCCATGGCACCATTCACTCCCCATCAACCTATTACCTTTGATGCCAGTGGAGTTGAAGTATGGTTCTAGCATCAAAAGGCACTTGAAAATATTGTGACGGACCTGGCCAATGTGGTGAGAACATTGGCTCAGACATAAGCCTAGGGTGCATAAAGGCAAGTGGAGGTTATTGTACCCAGAGGGGGACCCCAACAACTCGGGGCCTAGTAAGACAAAGTCATCAGAGAGGAGCATCGACAAGCTGGTTTTGTCTACTCATCCAACTCATGGTTGAGATCTAAAATTCACTGAGTCCATGAGGGTGACAAGAGGATGACTGATGATGTTAGAGCCCTCATAGAGAAAAGAGCTCAAGCGAGACCGACCATGAGTGAAGATCAGATCACCACCTCCACAACCAAGAGGGGTAATAGAAGTCATTGAAGCACCAGTCACTAATCTGAGACCCTAAATTCGACGATTGAAGAGCTGCTAAAGAGAGTCTAGCAACTGGAAAAGGGATCCACAGCTCACAATAGCCAAGACCACTATGAGGAAAGGTCACCTTTCACCAGGGAGATTGAAACTGAGCCTCTTCCTTGAAGATTTAAGATGCCGAATGTCTTACTATACAATGGGGACAGTGACCCATGCAACCATTTAGATGCGTTTAATGTCCAAATGGATCGCTAAATTGCCAATCTGTTGGTGAAATGCCGTGTCTTCCCTGCCATCCTTGGGGAGATCCCCCACATGTGGCTTTGGAGCTTACCCACTCGCAACATCCACAATTGGGAGGAATGCCAAACAAAATTCCTTACCCAGTATAAGGCATTAAAAAGGCAGCTCATGCCATCTTGCCACCTCACAACTATTTTTCAGTGAAGAGATGAGTCGCTGAAAGATTATATTACTCGGCTTAGATATGAGGTAAGCAATGTCAAGAACCCCTCGAACAAAAGCATCCTCATAGCCATTTTGACTGGGCTCTACAAGGACGGCAAGTTATACGAGAGTATATACAAATCCCTAATGAGAGATTTACATGAGTTTTATGAGTGAGCCACCAAGGAGATAAGGTGGGAGGAGACTTTTGGTTTGAAGAAGCCCAACCAAAAAAATGAATTGGGTGGTTCCAGCTATAGCAAAAAGAAGGGTAATAGTGGGAACAATTGAGGCAGCTAAAAAGATAGACCAGACGGTCAAGTCGCAAAGAAAGCCAGGGGTGAGCGACCTTAGTGCCTAGGTCACTATGATAGTTATAGTATGTTGTCAAACACCCTAGATCAGATTTTCGCAACAAAAAAGGACAATGACGACTTTAGAAAACCCAGGCCCATAAAAGCTCCCATAAGCGAAAGGACAGGAGTAAGTTTTGTGCCTATCATAACGAGGTCGGGCACCACACTTCAGATTAAGGGGCACTAAAAGACGCCATTGAAGACCTTATCAGGAGAGGTCACTTGAGGGATTATGTGATGCGACCCTCAGGACAGCAACTTCGCCAGCCTCAGTAACCAGCTCAATGTTAGTGCCAATAGACTCTCGAACATGAAGGGACCCTTCTGTAAGGACCATATTCACCATTCATGATGGACGACATATCGTGGAAGCATCAAGAAGGTTTCACAAGTGATACGTCAGGGAGGCGAGACATGTTCTACTCACAAGCTACAATGAAGCTGGCAAAGTAACCAAGAAAGCCAAGACGAGCCCTGGCTGCATCAAGTTTAGTAGTGAGGATGCTCAAGGAGTGCATTCTCCATACAATGATGTTATGGTCATCCAAGCCAAGTTTAGCAATGCTGAAGTGTGGAGAATCATGGTGGATATAAGTAGCTCGGGTGAATGTGATGTACTAGCAATGCCTCGATTAAATAGGCATAAGCCCCAATGAGCTAAAGCCTTCTCCAGAACCTCTCTTCAGCTTCATGAAAGATGTAGTGGTCCCGACAAGGTAAATCAAACTCCCCATCACCCTTAGAGAATCGGGTTGCCAAGCCACTACCTTGGCTAATTTCTTGATTATTGACTCTTCATCAGCATACAATGTGGTATAGGGGTGACTAGTAATGAATGATTTGGATATGGTTATACCACCCAAAACACTTACTATCATGTCCCTAACCCTGAACAGAGTTAGATGTGTGTGAAAAGAGCAAGATATGGCCCAACGGTGCTACAAGGATATCGTTGAGATGGGGGAAAGGAAAAGGAAGATTGATGTGGTTTTAGGGGGTGAGCCGTGACCTGTGAGCTTGACTGGCATTAAGTTATGACTTGAACCCCCACGAGGCAGATGCTGACAAAGCGGCAAGTCCGATAGGAGAACTAGAAGATGTTTGAGTCAGTGAGGTAGATCCAGAGAGATACCTTAGGCTAGGCAAGAATTTATCTCTAGACATGAAGACGGAGCTAATAGAATTCCTTAGAGCAAATCTTGACGTCTTCACCTAGAACCATGAGGACATGATTGGGATCGATCTGAAGGTCATGTCACACAAATTGAACATCAATCCCTACCATAAATCAATTTGCCAGAAGCGAAGACCAATGGCCACCAAACGATATGAGGCTTTAAGAGAGGAGGTGGATAAACTATTTGCGAACAAGTTTATCCTGGAAGCCCATTATCCTACCTGGGTAGCCAATCCTGTTCTTGTAAAGAAGAAAAATGGGAAGTGGAGGACTGACATTGACTTCATTGACAATAATAAGGCATGCCCAAAGGACAGCTTCCCCCTGCCAAGGATCAATCAGCTCATGGATGCGATGGCAGGACATGAACTCCTTAGCTTTATAGATGCATACTCAGGATACAACCAAATTCCCATGGCTTCACATGATGAAGAGCACACCTTGTTCATCATTGATCGTAGATTATATTGCTATAAAGTGATGGCCTTTGGACTAAAGAATGCCAGGGCAACCTATCAATGGTTAGTAAACATGATGTTCAAGGATCAAATCAAAAAAATGATGGAGGTGTACATGGACGACATGTGGGTAAAATCTAAACAAATCACCAACCATGTTTGTGACCTGGGGGAAGTGTTTCAAATCCTAAGGAAGTATTAAATAAAGCTCAACCTATATAAATGCAGATTTGGGGTCACTTCTAGAAAATTTTTTGGCTTCATGGTGAATAGTAGGGGGATCAAGGCCAATCTTGAAAAGATCAAAGCCCTTATTGATATGAGATCCCCTACTAGACCTAAAGATGTATAGAGCCTCAATGGCTAAGTCACGGTGCTGAGCAGGTTTATCTCCAAAGTAACAGATAAATGTGTCCCTTTTTTTGACATCCGTAGGAAGGCAAAAAGGTTTGAATGGATGCAGTAATGTGAGGACACCTTCCAATAGCTCAAGCAGTATCTCGAGAGAGTTTTCCTTTTGTCAAAACCCAAAGAGGGTGAGAAGTTAATTATCTACCTGGGAGTGTCCCAACATGCCCTCAGTGCAACCCTTATGTGAAAAGAAGGTGGAGCTCAGTTTCCCATTTACCATTTGAGCAAAAGATTACTGGACATGGAGATAAGGTATTTGCCTATGGTGAAACTTGCCTACTGCCTTGTAGTTGCCTCGAGAAAGCTACAACCCTATTTCCAAACATATAGCATTGAAGTGTTGATGTAGTTTCCCCTTAAACAAGTCCTTCAAAGGATAGATGTCTCAAGATGCTTCCTTAAATAGGCAATCAAGTTAGCCCAGTTCGACATTGAATATAAGCCTAGACTAGTAATTAAAGGGTAGGCTCTAGCAGATTTCATAGCAAAATTCACTAGCCCTATATAGAAGGAAATAGAGACACCAGAATCCCCAAGTTGGGAACTCTATGTCGATGGGCCATCTAGCGAACAAAAGGCTAGGGCAGGGGTGTCCCTCATCAGTCTAGAGGGGCATAAAATTCTCTGTGCACTAAGGTTCAGCTTTCAAGCCACAAATAGTGAAGCCAAGTATGAAGGCTTGTTAGCCAGGCTACAATTGGCCAAGAAGGTGTGAACTAAGATAATAAACATCTTTAGCGATTCTTAGCTCATCATTCAGCATGTGTGAGGAGAATACCAGGCTTAGGGGTCAAAAATGACTACTTGCAGAAAGTCCAGGAACTGTTAAGCTCATTTTAGCACTATGAGGTCAATTAAATATCATGGGCCCAGAATGCACCATCGACACTTTGGCTTGCCTTGCCACGATCAAAGATGCTGATTTCCTAAGGGCGATCCCAATGGAGTTCCTTTCATCCCTGAGCATCGAACAAAAGGATGTCATGATGAAAATTGCTTAGGTGCCAGGATCTTGGATGAACCCAATACTGGATTATCTATAAGATGGGAAGCTGCCAAAGGATAAGCTTGAGGCCCGAAGGTTACAAATTCAAGTGGTTAGATATTGCATCTATGATGATGTACTATACAAAAGAGGGTTCTCAATCCCGCTTCTAAGATGCATTGACGACCTTAACTACAACACTATCTTGGAAGAAATCCATGCTGGCCATTGTGGAAATCATGCTGGAGGGCTATCTTTAGCCTAAAAGGCTCTCCGACAGGGGTTCTACTGGCCCACAATGAGACAGGACGCGATTGAGCTCGTAAGAAGGTGCGATAAGTGTCAAAGATTCATGAAGATCCCATGAGCCCCGCCATCATACTTGTGACAAATGGTGAGCCTGTGGCCCTTTATGATCTGGAGCATGGACTTAATAGGAGCACTCCCTATTGGTTGTGGAAATTGCAAACACGTAGTAGTAACTGTGGATTATTTTACTAAATGGGTGGAGGCAAGGGAGCTTACGAAGATCCCTTCTACAAAGATTGAAAATTTTGTATGGTATAATATCATTTGTAGATTTGAAGTCCCTTAGTAGATCGTTACTGATAATAGGACTCAATTTAATAGTGAGTAGTTCCTTAAGTTCTATGATGATCTTAAGATTGCAAAGAGCTTTTTTGCTGTAAACCATCCACAGGCCAATGGGCAAGTAGAAGCTGTCAACAAGATAATCAAACATACTTGAAGACAAAATTGGAGGCTAAATAGGGAGCACGGGCAGATGTGTTGCCTAAAGAACTTTAGGCTTATAGGACTATAGCTTGTAGCACCATAGGAGAAACTCCCTTCTCGATGGTCTATGAATCCAAAGTAATGATCCCGACAGAACTTGAGGTCACATCACAATGAAGGATCACTTTTGATCCAAAGACTAACAACCAATTAATTGCAGCAAATCTAGACCTCATAAAAAAGACAAGGGTCAGAGCTCACCTCAAGAGCGTGACTTACCAGTAGCGAGTTGCATGGTATTACAATTGGAAGGTTTGAGCTTGAAGCTACAAACTTAGTGATCTCATTTTATGCCTAATCCTCCCTGGCACCTGCAAGGCCAATGGGGGGACTCTAGGGCCGAACTAAGAAGGCCCGTACCTCGTCAAGAAGGTCATTAGTCATGGGGCTAATTATTTGGTAGATATGGGTAGAATAAAATTCCCTCGAGCTTAGAATGCTGATCATCTTCACTCGTATTACCTGTGAAAGTCTAGATCTTGTAAATTACTCAAATCTGTAAATCATGTAAATGTTCCCTAAAATTTTTCTGTACATATTTGATTGATTTTGAATAAAATTTTGATAAAGTCTTGTGTAAAAAACAAATGATGTATGAGATGGAAAACTAATTAGATCGCCATTCGTTGAGCCATTGTTCTTACAAAATTTTACAAAATTATGCTTATGAAGTAACCAATCATGGAGTCAGGAAAACGTAAACAAGGACATGGAAATTCACTTAAAAAAGCAAAGTTCATACAAAGCCTAAGAAACAAATACAAAGATTTACAAAAGTTCTAGCCTAAGGGGGTCAGACCCGCATGAGCAAAACTTTCATGAGGTGAAAAGCCTATAGGAGGGGCAGCAGAGTCATCCATTGGCTGGGCTGTAATAGTGCTTGTGATATGCGAGCCGTTCTCCTTTTGAGTAGCATCCTTAGAAGGAGGAGCTTCAACCATAGGTTCTGCACTCTTCTTGGAAGAACTAGCTCTGGCGGCCCTCTTCTTGTAGCGCTCCATAGCTGTAAGGGCCACCTCGCTAAAGAAAGAGAAGTCTAACTTTGGATGATTCTACCATAAAATGTAAAAGAAGGTGGCACAAGTCTTAGACTCTATCTTCTTAGTCACTTCTACAACCAAAGAGGTAGTCTTTGCCTTGACCCTAGTGACCTCCTCATCCTTAAGAGTAGTATCCCTTTTAACTATTTCTAACTCTTTCAAGGTGACCTCAACTCACTACTCTACAATGATAACTTACTCTTATGCAACTTAAACCTATTGCTCTACTCAATCAACACACTCGTAAGCAATATCTAGATTAATCTTTTCTTTTGCTAACTCATTGGTTACGATGCCGAGGTTTAGTGCAATAGCCTTGTGATCTGTAATTTCATGAGATAGGGTAACCTAAGTATCCCCAAGCTTTTCTTTCATCTCTTACACCTTGGTGATAGCCATGGCCAGCTCGTCCATGAGGTCTGTTTTCTCTGTATCCTGAATCTTGAGCTCTTCATCTATTTTCATCATTATAAGTAGGTTCTAGAGAACCAAAAAACCAAGTTAGAACATAAAGAAAGATATGAGGGACCAGGGTAAGGAGACTTTACTTACCACCAGGCCATGACGAGATGTGTAGCCCACCAATCCCTCAATGGGGAAATTCTCTTATTCGAACACTGAAATCCTATTACAAGAACCTAGGATCAAATTGAAGCTATTAATAAGGATGTTACGATGCTCTTCAGTCTTAGAGTTGGGCCTAATAGATGGCTCTATGACTTCAACTTTGGGTGCTGCTCGTTTATAGGCACCCACCTTCTTCTTCCCTTTATTCATCTTACATCTCTTAGCAGAAGGCTCAAAGGGGGTGGTAGCTTTGGTTACAGTGGTCACCTTAGGTTGTGAGGTAGGAACTGACTCTTGGGAAGTAGCTATCGCTTAGGTCATAGGTTGACCCTTGGCAGTATGAGCTATGCTAATATTAGGAGCTGATGAAGTCCCTTTATCATCAAATTCGAGTGGTGACATCGTGAGAGTAAGCCTCATGATGTCCTCGTATTTGCTGAAATTCACTGGGCTAACCTCCTACACTCGATGAATTCCTATCTCCTCGATAAACTTATACTTAGAACCAAGATGATCCTGTGTAAGCAAAAGAGAGGTTTGTCAAATTGCAAGGTATTCTCAATGATGTCTATGGTCACAAGTCTATTCAACATCTCGAGTTCCACAGCCCCAAGTGTTGGGTTTTTGTCGATCTTGTCTGTAGAAAAAGACACAAAGTCAGAATTAGAGAAACAAACATGAATAAACCATCAAGCCCGCATGACTTTAGCTCACTCACTAGGAGTAAGAACAAAACTAAAGTTTTAAAGATCGCATAGGGATGGACACGAAATGTAAAACTAATGGATTTTATAAATCCCTGCATTGGATTTCCCTTTAGCATCTCCCTGTAGCAAGATCCTCTTGAACTCGGTTCATTGAGCTAAAAGGTAATAGATCCCATCCGACAAGCTTGTGCTCCTAACGTAAAAAAGGTAGCATAGGACCTCAACTGATGATGGTGGGAGGCTATTCTTCAAGTACACTAATGCCAAGGAGATGAGCTGGGCATAGGGATTGGGAGAGAGCTGGAATGGGCTAAGTTTCACTTTGTTTAGAAAGTTGATGATGAATGGTTACACTGGAAACTTGAGTCTAGCAGCAAGGTGTAGGGAGCTAATAGCAATGAGCCTTCGATGTGGGTAAGGAGTATAGTCATCTTGTGTGAGCACCATGACATAGCATCCCTAAGGAAGCTGATATGTCTAGACCAAAGTCTGGAGATCGTGATAATAGCCTGATAAAATGTATAATCCGAATACTTGTCAATTAGAAGGTTGTGGGCCTATGACAGCCTCTTGGCTCCTTGTAGGGTTAGGATGAGCAAAAAAGTCCCTCGCAGTCTCACCACTTTGTGAGGCTGTTTCCTTGAGGCATTGCACCACCTCCACGCTTTGAGCAGAGGAGCCTGGCTCATCATTTTCATTTCCAATTGGGTGACAGTGACGTCTATGACCTGTGCTCATCTATACAAAGGAAAAGGAATTGGTCAAGTCACAGCAAGCAGACCCTCCCTAAAGGACTAAAGCGAATAGCTTCCTATGCAACAGACTATGTACATCTCAAGTCACCACATTTAAAGACCCAGACTCCCATAAATGAAAAAGACTCTAATTGAGCCAAAAAACCTAGAAAATAAATGTAAGGCTTAAGATGGTAATCAAAAACCCTAAAGTCTACTAACAAATCAAACCAAACAAAAACAAAATCCATAGATTAATTATTTTATTCGACATTCTGGATTTCTTAGCCAGGAACAAACAAGTCTCGTGTGAACAATAAAATAAAGAAACCCAAGAATCACAAGATCAAAGAAGACTCACTGTGGCTAACTGAAGCAGGAAATCCAAAGTGAGTGCAGAAGGGTTCTCCAGTAAACAAGATCCAACTAATGGCTAGAAAGCCAAAGCTACGCCTACAACAGTAAAGAAAGTAGTCACAAGAACTAGCAAGAGGACAAGCAAGGAAGGCTTGGGAGCTTTAGTTTCAAATGACAGCATGAGAGGGAGAAAAGAGTCCCATCAGTCCATATGGCATATGTCATCACTGTTAGATCTGGGAACCTATCAACTACTCATGATCGAACAGTTTAGCTTGCACTAGTAGTAGGCTGACAATAGCATGCCACTCACGCTTACCAAAGGTAGGAGTAATTATGGCGATTACTAGCAAAAACCTAAAAGTCACAGGTGAGGCTCGAGTAAGTATGCCAAACGTCTCAAAGGATCACAAATCACAAGTGATGGGTTGAAACTCCTAGCTCACTCCACATCCAAGAAGTGCTTTGAGCACCAAACTCTTGCATGGACAACACCAAAATCCCACGTCCAAGAAGTGTTAGCCACACACCAAACTCTTATGCGGGCCATGTCCAAGAAGTGCTTCGAGCACCAAACTCTTGTGCGGACAATACCAAAATCCTGTATCCCAGAAGTGCTAGCTATCCACCAAACTCTTGCACAAGCCACATCCATGAAGTGCTTCAAGCACCAAACTCTTACATGAATAATACAGAGACACCACGTCCACGAAGTGCTCAAGCACCAAACTCTTACACAAGCTGAGACGCATCCATGCAACCTACAAGAGCATTCGATCTCACACCAACAAAAGCACCTAAGTGCTTCGATGCTCAAACTCACAGCCAATGAAGACACTCTAATGCTTGTATTCATTGCCAGCCAAAACGAGCTGATACAACTAATTGGTCACTCGACATAGCACATATCCTTTAAGTTTGATTTATGAGCTCAAGCTTGTATACATATATATATATATATATAAGGATTTCATCTATGTTGTTTGGGGTTGGTTGACCCATTAAATGCTCATTTCATCTAACAATTATCAAGTAAGTTTGTAGGAATTACTCGTGCTATCATTAACACAACGTGCTTGGAGAAAAGTAAACATAATTCAAAGTTTTGTTACAAAACCTCTTCCAACAAGGCAAAGTTTGTGAAGAGATTTTAAAGTGTAGAAATCAGAATAAGCCAACAACTATAATATGCTAATAAACTACAACTCCCAGTCCGCAAAGCAAACTAAGAGTTAAGGGGCTTATGTTATAGATATTTTTTGAATGACACAAATTAGGCTAGTTGAGGCTCAACAGGAGATAAGTCTAATTGGGGGCAGCCAGACCACCCCAAGGAACTAAGGTCACTTAGTAGAGATGTCAGCTCATTGGACGTGAGGTGAAAACTCTGGCTCACTGATTAAAGCATGTCATCCCAGCTATCCTCAAAGAGACTCGTTGGATGAACATAGCAAGATCAACCAGTATTGCCATCAGGTCACTTAATGCAGCCCCAGGTTGCTAAACTAGTGAACCAAGCACATGTACAAGAATCTAGTTAGGAACTAGAAGCACACATCCCCAATCGACAGGTTAGCCACCAAAATTGACACATTAGCCATTAATAGCCCAACAATGATTTGCCCTACATTAATTACCCGACGGCTAGCATTAAATGCCAGATGTAATGAAGATAATCATTTTGCTATCTATCAAATTACACTTGTACCCTTCATCACTTCTATAAATAGAAGTAGGGGATCATTGTAATCAGTAAGTAAGAAAGCTACATGCAAAAACTCCGTTAAAATAGTGAAAGAATAATGTGATTGTAACTCTGAACCTCATGAAGAAACCACCATTCAATAATGAATACAAATCATTGCGGACGTAAGGGCCAAACTGGCTTTAGCTAAATCATGATAAATATTATGTTTATTATCCTTCCTCTCTCTCCTCTTCTTCATTTTCTTGTTTTCACTGGAATTATCTTTCGGCAGTTTGGGATGTTGTTAAACTGTCTCCATTGACTAAAGTTTGGATCCATTGAACTAGATTTCACCTTCAACATTTAGGTACCAAGAGGTCAATATTAAAAGAAGTATGCGACTAACCTGAAAGGACTCAAAATGATTTGGGCACCTAAATATAGATAACTCACTTTTTATACGTTAATCTTAAATCAAATGTTGAAAAGGATTATTGGTTTCTTGATAGTGGTTGTTCAAAATACATGATGGGAGATTCAAGCAAGTTCATCTTTCTCAAACTAACTCAAGGAGTTAAAGTAGTTCTTGGAAATGATAGTAGATGCAAAATTATGAGAATTGATAAAATTGATATAAAGATGCAAAATTATTAGAATTGATAAAATTGATATAAATTCTTTATATCATATCAACAATGTTAGAATGGTTGAAGGACTCAAACATAACCTCTTAAGCATTAGTCGACTTTGTGACAAAGGCTATAGAGTTGTATTTGGACCATGTCATTGTTATGTGCAAAACATCATCAAGAACAAAATATCATAAGTAGGCTAAAGAAAAGATAATATTTATACAATTTTCTTAAAGGATATTCCTTCAAAAGGAAACAAAATGATTTGTTTCTACAAATGATGAAAGTTGGTTATAACATAGATGGTTTGGTCATGTAAACATACGACTTATTTTAAATCTTTTCAAAAATGATTTAGTACAACACCTGCCTAAAACTAATTTTGAGAAAAACCATATTTACAATACTTGCCAACAAGGGAATTAAGTAAAATCATCTTTTTATCCTAAAAATGTTGTTTCCACTTCTTGAACCTTTGGGCTATTGCATATGAATCTTTTTTGATCTTACAAAATGTCTAAGATTTGGAGGGAAACTATATGAGTTAGTTATTATTGATGATTTCTCAGGATATCACTATAAAAAATGGCGCTATTTAGCTATGGTTATTTAGAGGCGATTAGGTTAACCACCTTTAAATAATCTTTATAGCGATGGTTAAGCTAACCGTCACTATGTTTTGATAAATTTTCAATAATAGTGGTAGTTAACATGGTAATCGCTGCTATGTTTTTTATTTGGTATTTCTATAAATGCACATTTGGCACATAGAAGGGTAACTACACGTGAAGATCCTTTAGTTACTCCAATTTCCCTTCTAGTCTTTCTCCCCAAAACCCTAGGAGAGGCAGAGCTCCCTTTGTAATTTGCCCCACCAACACCTCAGAAAGTAGAGTCTCTCTCTTCTCATTAGCGCGTCAGAACCCAATCTCATGAGTTTCATTTAGCTTATCAATTTAGATTGGATCCTAGGCTAATAGATATTGCTTATTTTATCTTTTGGAGAAAAGTTTAGCAATCCAATGACGCTTTGGATTATGCATCTTCTGGTGCAAAATGTGTTGATCCATTATTGATTCTGAATTCTATGGTTCTGGCTTTGAATGTTTTTGGAGCTAAATTTCAATGATTCGAGCAATTGGTTTGATGCAAGAGTAGGTAATAGTGATTTTTCAAAAAAAAAAGGAATTTGTTTTGAGCTATTATTAGGAACATGGATGGGTTCAAGGATGGAAGGAATGTCTGCCCTAGCAATTCGAAGAGACCTATATGAGGTTTTGTCAGTTTCTAGGGACTTAACTAATCAAGAAATTAAAATGGCTTACAGAAAGCTCGCTCTTAAGTGCACTTTGCTTCTAACATATTGCCAATTTCTATTTTTAGTTTTGACATTTTGGTTTTCTATTGAATTATGAGTGTGCTTATGCCCTTGGTTCTATATGATCTGGAAGCTATTTTTTTCCCTATTTAGAAATGTTAATCATTTCTTGGGAACATTCATTTTTGGCTATTAGGCTAATGCAAGCTTAATTCAAGCTCAGTGGGTTTAAATCTAGTGATTTAGTTTTTTGTTCAATGGAATAGTTACATGTCCATCTTGTTAGATGCCAGAAATTTTTCTTTGGGTGAAAAGGAGTGACCTTTGCATTTTTAGTGTAATGCATAATTTCCTTGTTATGGTGACATAGAAGAATTAACGAGATTCTTAGAGTGAATAATTTCCTTTTTGAATATCGACCTTTCATTCTACAACTTATATTTAAAAATGTTGTAGGTAGAGAAGCAATGTGCTTATTTTTTTGGTGTCAAAATAAATGAGTAGCAAGCTAAATCTGGAATTGTAGTAAGAGTTACTTCAACTACACAAAGCACATTTAAGGCATATGACCAATGCGTTTCTAATAAGATACTAATTAGCACGTGCACACACACACACACTCTCTCTCTCTCTCTCTCTCTCTCTCTCTCTTTCGTAATTCTATAGATGGTTAATGCATATTGGATTGTAATGTTTTCTCCTAGTTTTTCAATTGCTCTACTTTGAACAAGATGTAAATGGTGGCTACGATTTGGCATTATAGGTACTGCATGTTGTTCTCATGCGTCATTCCCCTTTCCCTCCCTTGATTTCCTATTATATGTAGTGCTTCTAATCAATCTATGGTACTTATTTGTTAAATGTTTTTGTGAAAGATGAAAATGTTACTACTTTAAATAGTGTGTTCATTTTTCATGAATTATTGAGGTAATCTTCTTTAAAAGCTCACTTAGGCAAACTAGTTAAAGTTGATCTATCTGTAGGGTTGAAGCATTCACAACACATGCTTGCCATTATATAGTGAGTTTTTTGACAAGTCCTATCATTGTTGGGTGCATATTGTTGCCCCTGGGAATATATAAGGTTGAAATATTATTGAAAGTAAAACTTTGTACTGGTGTATTATTGTACATGAGATAAATATTACTTAATCCACTACTATTAACACCCAAGGTCAAAACTATCATAGGACTTTGTGGCTCATTCATCATAATTTCTATTCTTATATTCTAAATTACCCAAATATCCTTTGATGTTGGATATTCCAGAAAACTAAATGAAGCATACAACATGCTAATGAACTTTGAAGTGTGTTTAGGTTAAATAATTAAGCTTTAATTGTTTGGTATTTGACCCCTAAATAACAGCAAACTATGCTACAATACCTTAATTCTTGTTGAAGTTGAACCGGAACTTATGTTCTCTTAGCTCCATGCATTGGTTGCAAATATTGCTAGTACACTTGATATCATGCCTTATGTACATAGACTTTTAGATAGCATGCTCTACAATACCTTAACCTATCTGTAGTTGATTCATTCATTACACAAATTGTAGTAGCATTCATTGCAATTTGTTTCCATTTTGTTAATGTTATAGCATAACTCATGCAATTGTCTATTGCTACAAGAAGATAGTGAGAAGACTGGCAAGGTGGCATCTACTGGAATGTATTTTTTACATTTTCAAGTGTATAGAATGGATTCAACTGGCAAGGTAACTTACTATTTAACTTTTTTTTGGCAAAATTTAAATTGTTTATCCAAATATTGTATTGATAATTATGATTAAAACATAAAGTTAAATAACCTTTTTAAGTGATCATATAATTTTTAGTTAATTAACATTATCATTTAATAAAATCAAATGACTTTATATACTTATATGCTTAGAATGAGTTAAGGATTATTATTAGGCTATAAACTAATAGTAGTATGGTGGGCCAAAAGTAGCTAAGTTGTTTACTCTGTTTTGAGTAGACATAGAGGGTAAGAGTTACTTTTTTACAGCATTCATTGTCTTGAAACAAGTTTAAAGCTGAATTTCAATTCAAACCAAGTATTCCTTTGATCTCCTTGCTTCTGAGTTTTGATTATAGCTATCATCTTGTTCAACACTCACCATTATCGAATTTACCCTCCAAGGTATGAAATTCGCATATTGTTTATATCATTGATCGTTGGAGCCGTAGAGAGAGTTATCATTTTGTTCTTGTTACCTGGATTTTGGAACAAAGAGTAAAATTAGTTGAGTTATTTTGATATTAATTGATTGGATTGCATATAAGACTTAAAAGCTTGATTTTTTGGTGTAATTTTCATATTTGTTTATAGAATTTTATCAATTAGTGAGATCAGATCTGATTTTTTGGTTTTTTCTTGCATAACTTGTTTTTGTAGATGGATTGGCAATGACAGAAGCTAACAAGGCAGTTGATGTAGATAATGCTATTGGGTTTCGTGGTGGTGGCTTTTGCAAGTGGATATTTGCTTGGTTTGTTTCAGATGATGATTCTAGTTTATACAGGTAGAGTGGTTCTGACCACATTGGTCATCGTCCCTAATTGGCCAATCTTCAATCACCACCCTCTTAAGTGGTTGGATCCAAGTAAAGTAGAAAAGCATCCCAAGCTAGGGCAATATGTGAATGTCAAGTTGAATTCCAAGAAGAAAACCACCAAGAAGTAATAGTTCATTGTTTTGTGATATATACATCACTACTATACATGATAGAAACATTTAGCTCATAATAAGCTCACATGAACTCAAACATTAGCATTAGTTAATAGCCAAAAGAAAGAGCAAAATGGTTGACTTTTGAGACTTTGATATGTCTGAGTTGTGCAAATGACTATCTCTATATGTTTATAAAAATATTATTATTACTGGAATGTAAAAGTCAATTAATATTATAACTTTTGGTTGTACCTTTGCATAATTTATTTGAATGAATGTCATTTTTATTATACCATGATTTTGCATTTTTATTTTACAGAAATAATTACTGTCACTAATTAATGGAATGAATAGGTTGAATGACTTGAATTTTTTTTAAAAAATATTACAAAAATTTAGTAGCGGTTAAGAAACCGCTGCAAGACTAAATATAAAATTAAAAAAATAGCAATGATTAACTAATCGTTGCTAAGTTAAATTGCAAAATTTTTAAAAAATATCAGTGGTAGTTAGATAACCCCCACTAAATTAAACTACAAATTTTTTAACTATTGCTAAATTATTTGTTCAATTTCAATTTTCTAGTGATTTCATTTAACTGCCACTAATGTTGACCCGATGCCATATTTTTTGGCAGTTCTGGTAACTGCCTCTATTGTACTTTGTGGCAATTCAAACTGCCACTATATACATTGCGTAACCACTGCTATTTTAAGGCTTTTTTTTATAGTGTATGCTTGGGTACTCCTTTTTGCTTATAAAGATGATACTTTTTATGAATTCGAAAAGTTTTACAAAAAGGATCAAAATGAAAAGGTGTGTGCATATCAAACATTACTCTTTCTTACTCATAAAGATGATACTTTCTATGAATTTGAAAAGTTTTACAAAAAGGATCAAAATGAAAAGGCGTGTGCATATCAAAGATTAGAAGTGATCATGGTGGAGAATTTGAAAAATTATCTTTTTCAAACTTTTTATGGAAATAATGGTGCAAGCTATAATTTTTCTTATCTTAGACCTCCTTAACAAAATGGGGTACTAAAAAGGAAAAATTGAACTTTAAATTGATAAGGCTAGAACCTTACTTTGTGAAAATGATCTTCCAAATTATTTTTAGGTGGAAGCAATAAACACATCATGTTATAACATTAATTGAGGCTTGATATTCCCATATTAAAGAAAACCCCTTATGTTCTTTAGAACGAAAGGTAACCCAATATAGGTTACTTCTATGCTTTTGGTTGTAGATGTTATATATTAAACAAAGGGAAATATCACCTAGCAAAATTTGATTCAAGATCCAAGTAAGGTATTTTCTTAGGTTACTCTATCACTAACAAAGTTTATAAAGTTTATAATAAGAGAACTCTAGTGATTGAGGAATCTATGCATTTTGTATTTGATGACACTAATGGTCTACATTTGAGAATGGATTTAGATAATGATGATTTCATGACAAAAGAGAATGCTACTTCATTAAAAGCTCAAAATGAGGATGCATAACAATGTTGTCTAAATAAGTAAGTGGATCCAAAAGAGCAAGAAAGTCAGAAAAAGTAAGAGGATTTGAAAGAGTAAGTGAACTCAAATAAGCAACCCAAAGAGCAAACTCCTAAAAGACCATATCAAAATCTTCCTAGAGAATGGAGACATATGCTTGGTGATAACAAAATATTTTACTCATTTAATTGTCCTCTCACTTAGCATTTTAAGGTCCAAAAATGACTTACTTCAACTGTGTTAGCATATATTTATAGTGTAATGCCAATTGGATCATTAGTAGAAATTCTGCATAATTTGGCCATTTTGAGCAGTTTCTGTATTCTGGCCATATATTGAGCTAAACTTGTCTAATTAATGTGATTCTTATCTTTTAGGAAAGCTAAGAGATAGCTCTACAAACTTCATAAAGACTCCAAGGCTGAATCACACGATTGGTTATTTGAATTTGGAGTTGAAGCTGACACTAGAATTCTGCCTCTGCCTGTCCCGAGCAACCTGACCTCTGTACATTCATCAGACCATATCTGGAGTATACAAGTCCCAAATGAGGTGAAATTAAGCCCAAATGGAAGCTAAGACACAATTCTAAAACTTTCATGAAGGCTTCTAAAGCTAAAAACATCATTATGGGTGTGGAAAATGAGATGCAATTTAGAGACAAAATGCTGAGTAAATGGGCCTCTGTAGAATTGGTATTTTAAGGCCCTAATTGGCATGGATCTTAAGCCCAATGCATCATCCTTTGCTCCAATTTACACTCGGCCAGCTAGAAAATCATAAGTCGGTGAAAAACCAAAGGAAATCAGTTTGCATTGAACCAGAACACACAAGGTAGTGGCAACAAGCAAAACCAGACCAATAATCATTGCCTTTCACCTACCCACAGATACCTTCTTCTACCCGGGCAAAGTCAATTTCGGGAAAGCTTTGAGTTCAATTTTTGGAAGTAGTTTTAGAGTAGTTTTAGTTTAGTTTTCTAGTAGCAATAGTGTAGGGAATTTTCTTCATTTTTTCTTTGTATTTTCTACCTTTCATGGAAGGCTGAGTTGTAATCAGCACAAGGGGTTGACAAACTTGAAGATTAATGTGGAAATCTTGCTCCCTCATTTCACATTCAATTTGTTAGTCATTTCTCATCCTTTCTTCTTTGTTTTTATTATGATATCTGAGTTGAATGAATCCATTTAATTTAGATATTAATATGATTATTAAGATTTTGATAATCACCTTAGAAGAGGATAGGAAAATCAAGCAATGCATTGAGATCTTAATAGATTGTTTGTGACTAAGTTTTGCATTAAACTTATTAATCATTTCAGGGATCCTTGTTATGATTAACAAAAATTGAATGAATATTTAGTGATTAAGGAAGCATTAATCTTAAGCTAGTTAATTCCCTTGGCTGGTTGGTTTATTTGTTGTTCTGTTTTGTAGTTTCTGTTAGTGTAGTTGTTAAATTAGTTTCTA
>JANHAO010009291.1:0-18504 GCA_026873985.1 Saraca asoca
ATAATCTGGGCCATTGCGCATTTGTTATATGTTTATACAGGTCGAATGGGTGTGTAGCCCTTTGTTTTGTAATATGGCCATGTGCCTGGGTGTCCAGAAAATAGAGGAAACTTTGTCAGATTTTCGGTAGAGAATATAAATTTTTATTAAAGGGTTAATGCAAATTTTGTGCATTTGTGTTATGTCAGTGTCATGTGGTAAGGCTTGTAAGGGGTTTCCTGAAGGAAAGGATTTCCTGATGGTGACTTCCTACGCCGGTCACATTCCATAGGTTGGGTCGTGACAGAAAGTTTGGTAATATTGAGTTTCTCTATATCACTACATTCCACAAAATCCCCTAGAGTGACCTCTCTAACCCCACGAGCTCCAATATTTCATGAGCTATCAAGAAGCTCAATGTTGGGAGTAGGTGAGAGCCCGTGTGCTCGCAGAAGCTCTTCGTTAAACTTCAGGTTGTTCCTAAAATCTTCAAAAGCAACAAAGTGGTTGAGCACCTCGATCTCTCTCGTCCTTAGCTCTGGTCTTTCTTTCCCAGCTCCATCTGTAAAGACACAATGAGAGCTCAGATTTCAAATGAAGTGAAACAAGTGACAAGGCTAACCTGCATCCTACTAGCTCACTTACTATGACTTAACACAAATGAAAAGTTTTGGAGCCAGCTTAAGGAAGGACAGGAGATATAAAACCAATGGGTTTTGTAACTCTCAATGTTGGATTTCCCCTTGGCGTCCCCTTGAGGAAGAATTTTCTTGTATTCGGACAGACGTGCTGAGAGGTAGTAAATCCCTTCTCATGGTCTAATACTCTTAATACTATAGAGGTTAGAAAGGACTCTTGTCGAAAGGGGGTGCAAGGCCGTTCTGAAGATAAATAAGCGCTAAAGACATTAGCTGGGAGTATGAATTTGGAGTTAGCTGAAAACAAGAAAGTTTTAGTTTGTTCAAAAAATTAATTACGTAAGGGGGACCAGAAATCTAAACCCAGCACCAAGATGTTGGATGCTAATTGCTATAAATTTTGAAGGAGGAAGAGCAGCGTGATCATTGCGAGAAGGTGCCAAAACGTGGCAGCCCTTCGAGAAATGGTATGCTTAAGTTATCCCTTCAAGCTTACTAAACTTGACACCTAAAGAGTGAGGAGTAAAGGGGGAATGAGCTATAGACCCCACAGGTCTAGGGTAAGCTATGAACTCCTCAACGACCTCGTCACTCTGAGAGGTTACCTCCCCTATAAGACGGAGTAGCCCTCCGTTCCCTTCGAAAGACTCAGTATCTTCGATTCCTATTAGGTGATGGTGACGTCTAAGAGATAAAGACATCTATAGAAAGAAAAAGGAATGATTAGGTCACTAGAGGTAGACAGACCCTTACTTTCAGAAAATTACCCTAACAAAAGTCCTCCTATGTGAAAGGTTGTATACGCCCCGGGTCACCAAGATCCAAACTCTTGACACACATAGAAGATGGGGGGCTTAACTATTGGGCCATAAAAGCCTAGAAAACTAATAGAAGACTCAAACAACAATCAGAAACCCTAGCATCTACTGATAGTCTAACTGGACAAACTGGACACAATGAAAGGAAAGGCATGGGTAAATAAGTTTAACCAGCATTCTAGATCTTATCAACAATAAACAAATAAACTTGCATAAACCTCAAAATAGAAACCCAGAAACCACGAGCTAGGGAAAAAAAAACTTATTATGCTAAATAGAGGAAGTGGTTGAAGCGTGAGCAAAGCTGGCTCCTGGTGATCGAAACTTGAGCCACAGGCCTCATAAGTTGGAACGGTGTTGAAGGCGATAGATGACAATAAATGGACGCAAAATCGACAGAGAGGATGGGAATGAAGAGTCTGTGAGCCCCAGATTTCAAATGACTAGTGAAAAAGGGGGAAAAGAGTTTTCCTGATTTATATAGCACACAGCCTAACCGTTGGATCCAAGAACTTTTTGAATACCCATAATCTGACAGCTCAACGCATGTCAACATTAAGTCCCTGCCAGTCTGGCAGGAACATTTATCAGAGGTAGTAATCATTGCACCAAGTGCTAGCAGAAACCTAGGTTGTGGATAAGATGACATGTAAAACAACTTGCAAGATCGCAGATCTCAAACATCAAGCTGTAGCTTTCTGACCATATTACGACCAACTTGTACTTAAAGATGCTGCTCTCATGTGACCTTCCACCTAACATACATGCGAACAACTTTCTCAGGCATCTCGTGCACTCTAAGACTTTGTGCCAGTCTGGATGCACTTAATCGCCCAATGAGTGCACGACCTCGTGCAAGTCCAGGTGCACCTAATTGCCTACTGAGCACGTAACTCGTGTAAATTTAAGTGTACCTAATCACCCACTATGCACTCAACCTCATGCTAGTCTAAGCAAACCTAATCACCCATTGCATACATGAAGTCGCGTCAACTCAGGCGTACCTAATCATCCACTGAGCATGTGACCTCATGCCAGTCTGCGTGCACCTAATTGCCCACTACACACATAAATTCACGTTAGCTTGAGTGCACCTAATCTTCTACTGAGCGTGTGACCTCGTGCCAGTCTAAGCGCACCTAATCACCCACTACACACTTGACTTCGTGCTAGTTTAGGCTCACCTAATTGCCTACTGTGTACACCAACTTATGTCAACTTAGGCACACTTAATTGCCCATTAAGCATATGACCTTATGCTAATTCGGGTGCACCTAATCACCCACTGAGCATGCTTCGTGCTAGACTGGGTGCACCTAATCGCTTGTTGAGCATTTGAACTTGTGTTAGCCAAAAAATGTTATGAGCATTTAACTTATCGAAGGCACAATTTGTATGCAACCTATTACTCACTTTCACATAATTTGATGGTTGTAGCTTTCATGCGACATGAAGGTGCATAACCAGTTGAGGCACTCTAGTGCCCAGATTCATTCATTCATTCAAGGAAAATTAATGCAATCGATTGATCATTTAACTCAATGTTCATTTAACTATGGTAATCTACTTGTGAAGAGCTCGCATGCTTTTTTTCGCAATAAATGGAGCATTCAACATGATACACTCAGAAAGACAAAAAGTGTTACACAAAATTTCATTATAAAACCTCTTTTAACGAGGTAAATTTACATGAAGATTCAAAAGTATAAATCAAAGTAAGCCAATAGCCATAATACACGAGAGGAACTAGCTTTCAAGAGCCAGATCCTGCGAATAGCGAGCAAGCCAAATTACTTAAGCTTTTCCTCACCCTTTTTTCGAGCTCGCAGCTTCTTTTTAGCTTGAATGCCTTTGAGATACTTGGAATGGAAAGACTGGCACTTGAGGCAAACAGGGCGGCTATTCATATCTTCTTTAGTCCTACTAAGCAAGAAGGACATCCTTTAGCTTGATTACCCCAAGGTACTTGGAGACCTGGAGGCACCCTGCACCACCATGTAAGGAAACCAAAGAACAAGGGTGAAATAGCTACATTATTCAATGCAACCTGAAGGAAACTATGAGGACATGTAACAAAATTTCTTGGAATCCTCAAAGAGGAATTGTCCATGAGGTCCTCCTATAACAAAATTTTCCAGAATCCTTAGAAAGGGATTGTCGCCATAGGCTAAACATGCCTTGAAGAACTAAAAAACTCCACTAAAGGCCCGAGTCACCAGAAACATGGGGGGCTCAGCTAATGCACCCATCTAGTCTTTTTGTGAAGAAGGAAGAAGGTCTCCATACTTTAAATAAACTAGTCTAGCCTCATCGGAGAATCCAGAGGTTATCCAATTATCCTTGATCGAACGATCTAGCAAAAAACAAGGTTGTTATGCCAATGGCTATAAAAATGTACAGTAAAAGGTATGGCTTGGCACAGATGAAATGAAAGATTAAAGCTTGACATGACAACACTACATACTGCAAAAAAAGAACTTTAGCAATATGGAAAACTGAGACTTTTTGCCAATGAATTGTAACTCCCAGTCCGTGTGACGAACTGAGAGTTAGGGGCTAATGTTATAGGTATTTTTGGAACTGTATAGAATGGCATAACAGAGGCTCAATGGAGTAGTCTAGTAGAGGAGGGTCCGACCCAATCTAGAGCGAGGTCATGGGGGGTTGCCAACAGATCACCCAACGTAAGCTCAGGTCACTGAGCAAGCTACCTTGAACATAAGTACGGAATCCCAAAAACCAGTCAGCACCTTGATGTACATATTTCCAACCGATAAGTCAGCCCCTGAAATCGACATATCAGCCACCAACTGTCCGACAATGAATTATTAAGTATTTATTACCTAATACAGTGAAATAAACATGTTTACAGTTTATTAAATTACATTTGGAACTCTCACTACTTCTATAAATAGGAAAGGAAACCATTGTAACAGAGAGAGAGAGAGAGAGTAAGACATACATGCAAAAACTCTACGCAAATAGTGAGATAACATTTGTACTCCCATTCTGCTAGTCTGAACAGTAAAACAACCGCACAAAATAAAATACAATCTCCGTGGACGTAGGGGTCACACTGACTTTAGCTTAACCACGTTAAAAACCTTCTTTATTCATCTTGTTTTTCCTTTCTCTTACTCTTGCCGTTTTCTTACTTTTTTACGCCTTTTTACAGCAATTTGATTTTTAGAACCTTTAGTTGATCTATTACCAAAATCGACCGTCAACAGTTATCATTGATCGTAGAACTTTCTATATCATAGTGATCTCTTCGATGTTCTTTTCATTCATACGCTTTTGATTCACTAAAATAAGTATATGAGAAACATAGTTTGAGACACTTTCAGAATTTTCCATGTGGAAAAGTTCAAATTGCCTTTTTAATGACTACAAACGTAACTTTTTAGCCTTTTCTGCACCTATGAAGGCTTTATTTAGAGTATCTCATGTTTGCTTAGCTATGGTTGCTTTAACAATCTTCCTGAACACTATATTATTAACACCTTGGTGAATGAAAAGTAAGGCTTTCCTATCTTTATTCTCTGTTAACACAATGAATTTGTTTTTATTCTTTTGTTGCATTATTTGCAAGATCTACAACTTCATTCTCCATAACCTTTATGATCTCTTAATAACTAAAAAGAGTATTCAAGTGAATACTCCAATCATAATATAATTCTTCCCATCAACAAAAGGCCCGGTGGAACCAAACTCTCATGCCAATTTGTTAGGGTATAGAGAAACAAATCACAGAATTTGTAACACAATAAAGAGGGAAATATAGGAAATTTTATGTCTAATTCACAATGTGAATTGGATGTATAAAATCCTATTTATAATAAAAAAAATAAACGAAACGATAAATATAAAACTCTTGAATTAGAATACTAATGAATAACTAAGATATATCCTTAATGATAAGATATAATCTTTTATATATGATAAAATATTAATTAAAACAAATAGACTTCAAATAAACATAAATAATTTGATAATCCCTAATTTAAATTAACTTGAATATTTTATAGTTTAAGTATGTAATAAAAGATTAAGGTTGTGAATCATTGATATTTTTCTGTCTAAATCTTTTATATTCATATTATATCTTCTAGAAAATCATTTTGGAATTCGGTTTGGAAAAAGTAAAAATATTTATGGTGCTAATTAGACATTGAAATCATATTTAAGCACGGATGGCAGATACTTCACCCCTAAAAAGGTATCTAGTTCGCGTTTTTTATTTTATTTTTTTGCTTATAATTTTAATTATCTCAAAAATTATTTTTTTCACTTAACACTTAGGTATTGTCCGAATTAAGTTCGAAGACAAAAGCATATAATTATATCCCAGTTGTTGATTGTTATTTTATCCAACTTATTTTGAGTGATAAACAATAAACAAATATTCAGATCACAATTGAATTTGATGGGTCCCATGTGAGAAAATCAATAGCTACATTTGTTAGACAATAAATTTGTAAGCATATTAATCAACTTCTAAGAAAATTGAGATTTTATTTTTGTTTGAAAACATTAGAAAATTAATTTTATTTGTTCAAATTAATTGTAAAAAATTTACTTTATAATGTAGAAAATTACAAAAAACCATTTTAATTTCAATGAAAATATTGATTTGAGAACCAAAAGTGATAAAGAAAAATATCACTTTTCTTAATAAGCACCATATCTAATATTATTATTTTGCATGAAATGATAAATCATAATTATTCATTAAAATTATGGATAGAAGATTAATGATCATTTACAAAAAAAAAAAAAAAAAAAAAGATTGGAAGAAAGGGAGACACGTTAATGACAAGATTTGTGACAAAAAAAAGGTCAAAATGTATTTTTTTTAATTCTTGACACAAATTTTAATCTTGTCCATTGAGATTTATTTTAAATAACTTTGTTCTTTTAAATAAAAAAAAAATTTATTGGGGGGCTAACTCTGTTAATGAAAAATTCCTACTTAACATTTTATTTGAGAGATCAAACAACAAAAAGGAAAAAACACTGATATATATATATATATATATATATATATATACAAAAGTCAATCAATATCACTAAAATGAATAAGGATAAAAGATAAATAATAAAAATTACATTACTTTAAACTATCGTGCAAGAGTTTGTAGATTTTATATAGAAAATTCTGTTAATGTAAATATTTAAATTTTAGCATATTAGACAAATTAGATAATTTGTGAGATTTTCATTACAAAATTAAATTATATTAGTCTTATCAGCAATTTTTAAGAGCTATATTGTACGGATACCAACACACGAATACGGAAAAACGTAGATACGGATACGGAAATACGATATTTTCAAAAAAAAATAGGACATCAACACATGGGGATACACGTAAATAATAAAAATATAAGGATACATTTATAAATATTAAAAAATATTATGCTTATTTATAAATATATATATATTGTAATGATTATTTTTTTATATGAAAATAATACTCATAATATTAAATAATATGATATAATAAATAATAAGTTGAAAATCGATCTTGACACGGATGTTGAAATAGAGAATATGTGTCCGAACTTTTTAAAATTACGAACACGATCCGGAAATCGAGCTTGACACGCGTGTCGAAATAGGAAACAGATGTCTAAATTTTTTGAAATTACGGACACAACCCTAACGCTTTTTGTATTGGTATCGATGAGTGTCGATATCGAAAACGTTTCCGACACACAGACACGACTGCTATATGAAGTATCAGTGCATCATAGCTTAAGAGAATGAGATCGAATTAAATGGACTGATTGATTCAACTGTTGTCCATTACATAATTTGATTTAAATTAGTGTAAAAAATTATTTTAACAGTTGAACTGCTTTGAATAATGACAAATTAGTTAAAATCGTAAAATTCATTAGATTTTTTTTATTTTTAGATTTTTCTATTAATTGATTTAATAAATTTCTATGTAATCAAGAATAAATAAAAGAAGAAAAAATTTAATATTTAATTAATTAAAAACTTGTTAGGATATTTAATTTCTTTTAATTTTTTATTTTTATATAAAATAGAACTGATATTTATATTTATAATATATATTATTTATTATTTTATTTTTTAATAAATTTATATAAATCTTATATCATTTAATTGGATTATTAGTTAAATCAATTTAATCAATTAAATTAGAGTCCGATGACTTTTTGGATTTAGTACTTGATTCGATTTTTAAAATATTACTCTAAATAAAATTATGTGCCTTCAGGATAAAAAGAAGAAAATTAGATAAAAGAGATGCACTTTAGTAAAATAGTAATAATAACTAAATAAATAAAAAACAAAATAGTAAACTGAGCAGGAAGGTCTTCGCAGCTAGACGTTAGCGGCCGCGGTGGTCATTTAGTCGGCGGCTGAGCTGCAAGGCGGTAGAATGGGAAAGCGAGAGAAGAAGCAGAAGCATCAAAGAGCTCATAGAGGAGTCTTTAACTATCATGAAGAAGAAGATGATGACTCTGCTCACCAGCTTAGTCAACCCTATTCTTCTTCTTCAGCTCCTCCCAGCCACTCAGACGAAGATAAGAATCTAGAGGAAGAAGAAGAAGAAGAAAACGATGATAGCCAAAAAAATGAAGAAGAAGCTAGAAATTACGAAAACCTATCAGATGATTTGCCTTCAAAGTTTCTTCTTTACCAACAATCTGTACAGGTTTGTTAGTCTTACCATTGTCTGAGTTATTGCGCTGTTTGGTTGCTGGGAAAATGTATGAAAAGATCAAATTTTTAACCATTTGAATTGTAGTTGCTAGCTTGTTTTTTTAGTCAGTGAGATGAAAAATAGAATGTGAAAAATGTGAACTTATTAAGTGTCAGTTATCGTCTCTCGAGTTTCCTAGCAACCAAATAGACGGGTTGTTTTTATTTATGCTAAAGGGGGGGGGGGGGAATCTATGGTATTTCAGTAAATTGTGTTTTTGATGCAGTCTCCCAAAGGAGACATAAGCTATTTGCAAAAGTTCTTTCTGATGTACGTGGGTGGGAGGTTGCCTCTCCATCTCCAAGAAGATTTCTGCGGCACCGCATTGCTCAGGTAAATCTTGTCTCTTAAAATCGGTTTTGCAATGCCTCCTTATTGTTTGTTGTAAATGCTAACATGCTTATAGAAGGACCTTATTCTGCAATATTGTTGGAAATTATATGTTTATAGGGTATGACCATATGTTTCAATGATTAAGCTTGCGTAATTTATGGACTTGACCTTGTTAACTGTTAATGCCCCCATTGTGCATTTAATGGTTATGTGTGAGTGAATGCACTTTTGTATGAAGGATTATGCTAGCTTTGTAGCCTAGTTAGCATCCTCAAGAATGCTTCAGTTTTGGTTCAATAATGCAAGGTTTCTATACTCTAATTCAAACTGGCACTATCGTTGTAGCCTGGTGTTGTAAATGCTGACACTGCTTTCTATTTTTTGACAGTACAGAATGGCTTCGGAGTGATTCAAGAAGGACCGCAGTAGGATTGGATTTGGACCTGGAGGCACTCGATTGGTGCATGGAAAATAACATACCTAAAGTTGGGGCCGATGGCTTTTCTAGAATATCCCTCTTTCACGGGAATGTCTTACAACCCCTTCAATCCAAACTTGTCAAAAATGATCCCCATGTGCAGTTACAGAACCTTACACTCGCAGAAAATAGGGAGACCCTGCAGACTGGTTTACTAGAATCTAACAGTCAAGTAGCTCCTGGTACTCCAGTTGACAAGTGTATCATAAAGAGAAACTTCCCTCTGGCTGCAAGAGATATTGTATGTGCTTTCAACTATAGCTGCTGTTGTCTCCATAAAAGAGCAGATCTGCTTTTGTATTTTAAGCATGCCCGTGATGTCTTGTCAGCTAAGGGTGGAATATTTGTGATGGATTTGTATGGTGGCACATCTTCAGAGCGCAAGCTAAGGCTTCAAAGGAGGTTTTCTAATTTTACGGTATAATTTTCCTGCTTTAAGTCCTGAACATTTCAGTGCACAGTAGTTAGAAAATGCTAGCTCTAATCTATGTGGAAAACTCGATAGTGAATCCACTTGGAGCAGACGATTGAAATATAATAGGCATCCTAACAGGCTAAACTTTGGTGAAGGCATTGCCACTTACTGAAAACATTTAACTCTCAACTTTCTTCCCCTTGTAGTTGAAAATTTATTATTTCCCACTCGTGCATTTTTTAAGTTTTCAGCATTTTAGCATGAGTATCGTATAACTTATGTTCTTCAAATATGTATACGTTAAAGTATGACAGTTAAGCTTCCAAATCAGGGTCTCCTATGCCATTTTTGAATATTCTGCTTACTTTTGCATGGATTTCTGTCTGTAGTACCTATTTGTAATGTGCTTATGAATCATTAGTTGGGAACTTTGACAACATACCCTAGAACAAATAAAAAACTTGAGAAGCTAGAACCTTTTAACATGTAGGAAAGGAGTAATGTCTTTCTTTTTTTTTTTTTTGTAAAGAAAAGCATCATATGAGTCACCAGAGCATGTATGCACATGGATATTTTCACCTCTTCTTCTTAAACTTCTTTTACCATGGATCATTAAGGTTAATGTCCAATAGGCAAAAGTTGTGAATATAATATTTAATGTGGACTTTGTGATCAAAATGTGCAGTATGTATGGGAGCAAGCTGAATTTGATATTATTGAGCGGAAAACAAGGATTAGCCTCCATTTTGATCTCAAGAAGCAGCAGAGAAAACTTCGCCATGCATTTTCATATAGCTGGAGGCTGTAAGTAGTTCACACTTTTAATTGTCAGGATATATTATATTTCCAGTAGTCTCTGACTTCAGGAGAGGTGTGCTTTCCAGGTGGACACTGCCAGAGATTAGGGACTCCCTAGAAGAGGCTGGATTTCAGTCTGTTCATTTTTGGCTTCGAGAAATGCCGGATACCACAGAAATCGTAAGAACAGACGGATTTGGTGTGGGAAGGGATGTGAAATATGAGGAGGCAACAAGTTTTCAGCAACAAGATGCCTGGAATGCTTACATAGTCGGCGTTGCATAGATTAATCTCTAAAAACATACCTCTGACTTTTGTTGATCGTGACCAAACCAATGTCAAACTTATCCTATCTAGGCACTGACAAGGGTCAAATCCAATTGTTGTAAACTCTATTTGCCTTCCTCTGTTCTGAATTTAGCTCGATATTGTCAAGAATAACAGGAAAATTGAGATACCTACATGTCAAGTTTACTGCAAAGTTTCATAGATATCTAGATCTTACTTTCAGATGATTTCTTGTTTACTATATGTGCATGCTTAACAAATCCGAACTTCATGATCATTATTCAAATTACGATAATCATTCTACGTATTGACATCTCTATATGCATGCTTCCTCAAGATTTCTGCGTCCTCCAACCAAGATACACATGCAAAAGGTTGAATTACAGTTACTTCCGATAAATTAATTACATTTTGCTAGTCAATATGGGGCGTACTATGGAAAGAGTGGTGCCTCTTATATGTTTTCCATTTACAATTTCCCTCCTAATGGTATACAAGTTATAGTTTGCGTGGCTTTAACAGTTTTAGATGGGATAAATTTAATAGAACTTACGTGCATCGTGAATAACAAGAAGTACAATTAACATTTTTCTTACGGAAATTCACTGCTAAGAAAGAATTGACAGAAAATATCATCGAAGATATACACTTGAGTTGTGGTCTGTACACTTGTTAGATTGCCTCTCCTAGCTATATTGCGAGTTTACATAGAATAAAAAAAAAAAAAAATCCTCCGAGAAAATTTTCTGTGAGAATCTCGTGTGACGGTATGAGTGAACCTGCAGTCAGTTTGACGGTTTTGAAAGCTCTTTCTTGATAGATTGAGAATATGTCTGGTGTTGATATGTGAGGGTACTCTCCAACAGTTCGTGAAGAGGTGTCTTTGGTTTCCAACCTAAACCCAGAAGAAATTACACGTTTCGAAGAATTTCAAAATTTTGCACAGCAAAATCAAAGAGCAAGAAGGATTGATGAGTACATACCAAGCTGCCGGGTAATAATTGTCATGTCAGGAACGCGCCTATCACTGTCATCATAGCCTTTACCATAAAAAGCCTCTGAGCTCACATCCTCTGTTGATAGACTAGACGCAGGTACACCAGACAACTTACTGTATACCTGGATGGGGAACACATGTATATGAACTAGATCTTAAGGGAGGGAAGACAAAATTAGTTTGGGTAGTGCTACTTGCGCTCACTTTCTCACATGTATGCACCATATACAATCTCATTCAAACTGGCATGATAGTATGAGAAGGTTGTATGGTGCAACTAGCATTTTCAACTTGTTTAAGAAAAAGGTGAAAAAGGGGGCTACCTCTATCATAAGCTCAGCTAATTGCTTGACACTAATTTCGTTATCTGGGTTTCCCACATTGAAGATATAGCCATTTGCTCTATCAGGGTTATCCTGCAACACTTCGATATATATATTAGTCAAAGCTTATTATCTCATTTCATACAGTTAAATTGCAATCATATCATGAGCTTACAATCATTAACAGAACAGCCTCAATTGCATCCTTGATGTACAAAATGGTTCTCTGTGATTTTCCACCATTGACAAGTTTGAGCGGCTCACCACGCAGGAGATTCTGGAATAAGAAGCTTTGAGAAAAACAATCACCTATATTAACAAAAACATAAACATACAATGGAATATTAAAATCCATGTAGCTGAATTACATTACTGAAGCAAGCCAAAACTCTGGGAACTCCATCACTTGGTCCATCCACACCAGGAATAAAGTCCATTCTTGGGCCAATCCAGTTATAGGGTCTCACAATGGTGAACTTGAGGCCATTCTCCGCACTCTCGGCTATTTTAGCACTGAAAAGTAAGTGAATAGAAAAGAGGAGAGGAGAAAAAAAAAATTGAAAATATCTTGGAACAGAGTTCGGCCTATTTACCATAGATTAGCCTATCAGTCATTTGCTTTGCATTGGCATAAGACCATCTCTGTTTCTCAACTGGACCAAAAATACACGGGGCTTCATCTTCTTTAAGCATGTAATATTTGGGGTCCTGCTTCATCCAAGATTGTGACTACTTAAAATGAAGGATAATATGCCCAAACAAATACACTTATGCATATCACATTCTGTGTGTAAGTGACAAAATGCTCCAGAAGAAATTCCTATGATTAAACTTCATAATTAAGCAAATTAATTCTGATCTCTATACTGGCTACAATAAGTTTACCACATGCACTGTTCAAATTTGAAAACACACAAGACAGTAGGATTCTGCAACTGACATAAATTAAAACATGTAATTGCGAATTAAGAAATAAGCGCTCAATGAAGCACCTTTCTGAGCTCCTCAGGAAGAAAGCTGCCAATAGTCTTCCCGAACACTTCACATGTAGAAAAATGGATCAAACGCTTTTTGTTCTCACTACAAAACTTAATCTGCATAACACGAAAAACCCCTTAATTTAATAACATCCACATTAAAAAAAAAAAACATAACACAGAATAAAATAAAATGAAAAGAATGCCAATTCAAGAAATGATAAAATTCATTGAACCCACCACTGGAATTGCATCAAGGAAATTGCTGTATATAGTATCCAACGGTCGCGTATTATAATCCGCAGGAGTACAAATTGCTGCAAGATTTATCACCTGCATTGCAACAATGAAGACAGATATACTCAATTGAAGACCTATGAAAATTGCAAAGAAAAAAGAATCATGATATGAGGAAAACACATTTACAAGATCGGAAGCTTTGACGAGCGTCTCGAGGCGGGAATCGTTCTTAATGTTCATTTGGTGAAACTCCATACGATCAACCCAGGAACATGACTTGTCCAAGAGATTGTTGATCTTCTCAGATGAAACGTCGATGACAATGGCCTTGTGAGAGGTTTCAGCCATGAGCGCCTCGCATAGGTGCGATCCGATGAAGCCTCCGCCACCGATCAAGCAAATGGTGATCGGTTCGATCCGGTTTCCGTCTAGGTTGAGTCGCGCCATTGAAGGGTTGGCTTTTGTTGCAGTGAGAGAGAGGAAGGCGTGGAATTAACTGTTTTTTGAAAGCGGATCAAAGAGGGAAGAAGAAAGGAAAGAGCAACGGAGAATGCGGTGTGGCGTTATCGTAAATTGGTCTCAAACTTGAGTAATGGTCGTTGTTACGGTTAGTATCCTCAGCCTTTTTGCCGCGACTGAGAGTAGGGCCTGTCTATTTATGTATATGTATTTATCACGACCCATAAGAAGGCCCAAATATTGAGATTATTGGGCCTCAAGTAGTCATAATCTCAGCCCTAGATAAAAAGAGCTAAATTGATTAGGAAAGGTTGGTAGGCCGTAAGACCAAAAGAAGAAAAAGAAATAAGGAAAAGAGAAAGACAAAAGAAAAGAACTAAAGAAGGAAGGTTCGCCCATAGAAATGAAAAACAAATAAAAATAAAGAATTGTTCCACTTATTTGCCAAAAAGGGAGCACCGTTGGAAGAATTATTAGGTGTAAGTGATGAAAGAACGATGGTAAAGTGTAGGGTTAGCATTGGTTGGCGATAGTGATGGTAAGAATAATTGTCAAACAGTGGAATATTACAAAGACTCAAAGCTATTGATGATGGCAATTTTATAATGATAACAATGGTAATCTATAAAGCACCGACATTTCATATAGCAGCTGTTTCTGTATGTTTGCGTTTCCTCGTGTTCACATATTGAAAACGTTATGTCCGTACGTTGAAAATGTCGTGTTTCCGTGTGTCCGTGCTACCTAGATGATAATTGTCATTGCATTAGCGATGGTGACAATAATTATAGCTGTGAGTTGTTGTCACAATAATAGTAACTATCATCGTATTACTTACAGTTTGTAGTGATAATAATAGTAGTAGATAATAAATAACAATATTTTTTATTCCAAAGGATTTATAACATTATATATGACACTTAATGTATAATAGAGGAATATTGTACAAGACTAAATTATGTAACTTATGCGTCAAATAAATGATAAAACTTGATAAAATAGCTTATTTTATATCATTAAAGGCTCATTTGATTTAGTAATGAAATAATTGATTATATATAATTTATTTTATATTTAATAATATTTGTTTACAATTAACTATATATAATTTATTCTTATTTGGATGATATATGAAAAAATCACTTTTTAATATTAAATTACTGAAAAGGATAATAAAACTAGAAAGAAAAATGAGATATTATTATTATTATTAAAATATGATGATAAAAAAATAAAAATAATATAGATATAAATATAAATATTTTTTTATATGATTTAATTAAAAAATATTTAAAATAATTTTTTATTTTATCAAATTTATTGTCTATAATTAACTATTGAAAGATTTTAATCGAAGAAGCACTAAATTATATAGGATACATCAAATGATCTTATTTCAACGTAAATATAATCTCTTCACCGGATTCTATTTATGCAAAATTAAGCAACACAAAAATAATCAAGCATGATGTGAGACACTTTTGGGTGATAATTTAAAATCTTAATGCAATAAAAAAAATTAGTCACATATCATAAAAGTATAAATAATTCAATAATTACATGTATATTAGTTTGATCATGTCTTATTATGAAATTCTTGTAGTCATTATCTATAATGAGGTGAGGCTAACATGGCTGACAACAATGAGTTGAGTTGAGATGCTAAACTTCATTTTCCAAGGCCGACGACGACGTCTCATGTGTCTCAGGGCACTGTAACACGATGCAACATCAAACACCTTTGTTAATTTCTACTTTTACAAAAATAAAAAGAAAAAAATCACAGAATGATCAACGGCCAATAACGCGTCTAGTGCTGTTATCCGCACCGTATGTTACACCGACCACGTCCAGATTTTGACGGTCCAAATTGGCGTATCGTTGGGTAACTATTATAAAACAAAAAGAAAATAAGAATAAAGAACAAAGTGAAAAGGGCGTGAGCCTGGCGTAGCTTAAACGGCTTCCGGAAGATATCCAAGGCCCCAGTGCCTTAACAAAAGCCGTTTATCAAACGCGTAATCATGGACGGCGTTAGGTAGGGAAGGAAATTTGAAAAAGTAAATATATAACAGAGAGAAGGGGTTTGGAATTTTCTTGTAAGAGCTGTGCTTTGTGTTGTGTGGAGGTGCTTTTCTTTGAGGCCGTCATTTACATTTTCTATTCATAGCCAATTCCCCTTTTGTGATTTCCTTTCAAGCGCAATCTCTTTTTCTTCCATTTTCCATCGTTCCTTTACATCACCCGACGGAAAATCTTTCGTTTTCATTTTCCCTTTTAATACCCGGTCTTCATCTCTTCATCGGTTCATCCTCGTTTTTCCATATTCTGGCGGTAATCATGCTCTCGTTTTCCTTTTGTTTTCTGGATTTTGATTTTCCCGATTTTTTTACAGAAAGAAAATCATGTTTTCCCGGAAACGGTTGCCATTTTGACTTCCCTCGCGAGATCTCTATGATTGACGTTCTTGATGTTTTGTTTTGCAGGTTTTGAGATTTGCCAGAGAAACCGGTACAAAGGAAATGGCCGAAGAGCATCGATTCCAGGCTCCACAACTATGCTCAAACAACTGCGGATTCTTTGGTAGCCCTGCGACGCAAAATCTATGTTCCAAATGCTACAGAGATTTGCAACTCAAAGAACAACAATCTTCCTCTGCCAAGCTCGTTCTTAACCAATCCCTAGCTCCGTCGGCTTCCACGACGTTGCAACCGTCTTTATCGTCGCCGGAACCGGTTTCCGCCGTCGTCGTTTCTTCATCACCTGTGGCGGCTGATCTACAACACAAGGCCTCGGAGGAGGAGGTTGAATCGCAACCGCAGGCGCAGACGAAACCACATCGGTGTGTGACATGCAGGCGGCGCCTGGGTCTCACAGGGTTTAAGTGTCGGTGCGGTTTGACATTCTGCGGGTCGCACCGTTACCCAGAAAACCACGGATGCGATTTCGACTTCAAGCGGATGGGCAGGGAGCAGATCGCGAACGCTAATCCGGTTGTCAAAGCCGAGAAGCTCGAGAAGATATGAATGGGTATCGGGTCATTTCGTGTTAGCGAATTTGATGATTGGGGAAATTAAAATCGGAGTGGAATTCCGAGTCAGTTGCTCGGCCCGTGTGGGGCTACAGGTCGGGCGATGTCAGTGGTGGTTAATGGTTGATGCGTCGGGGAGAATTATCGTGGTGGTTGTGTCATGTAAATGTATTTAATAAGTGTTTTAAGGACTGAATTATTTTTATTCTTGTATCTTGTACCTCCTACAATTACAAAGAATTGCCAAAAATACATTTGGTTTTAAAATCGAAATTTATCAAATCTGAAGCAAATTACTCTTTTTTATTAGTATTAGTTGTCAAAGTCTGACACATAAAGAATAATCAAAAGCTAATTTACATGTTTATAATGTATTAAATTTAAAATTTGAGAATAAACTAATTTATCGTGAAGTCCATCAAAAAATAAGTCAATTCTTATTATAGTCTTTTAAATGAAATAATGAGATTAAATAAATTTAACTAAAGTGGTACCATCATCATTATCAATCTCTCTGTTTGCCTACTCTATGTGAACTCATTTTGACGAGAGGAACATGGGTTGAAGTGTTCAATTGCCCACTTTGTTATATCTCATCTCACTCATCATACAAACGGGAGGAAAACATGAAGAGTTCATCACAAGGGTGTACTGCCTATTTCTTGTTGCGCAGATGGAGGACCATGTTCTTGACTCTCTAATCCTTACCTTTGAAGTATCGACACTTTATATAGTAATTATGTTCGCGTATCTGTATTATTTTCGATATCTACATCCATCAATATCCAAAAGACACGCCCTAAAATTGTGTCTGTAATTTTAAAAAGTTCGAACACGTTATCTATTTCGACACGCGTGTCAAATTCGAATATTTATTATTTATACTTAAATTATTTTACATTATAAAATTTTTAAATTATCTTAAATGTTCATTTTGAGTACTTATTTTTATATAAAAATAATAATTATAATATATATATTTATAAATAAACACAATATTTTTTAATATTTATAAATATACCCCTATATTTTTATTATTTACATATATCCCCACGTGTCGGTATCCTATATTTTTTTGAAAATATTGTGTCCTCGTGTCCGTATTCATATTTTTCCTTATCCGCGTATCAATGTCCGTGTTATATAGATCCTCACTAGTGTGTTTTTCTTTATTTTTTTTCCCAAAAGTTTTGCTATGCTCACCCATCTAGTCTCTTATTCAACCCACATTCCTCACAAAGTAGGATCCAGTGTTTCTTCGTAAAGGAGTGGAAGAAATGGAAATTTAGAATTGAATTTTACCTATTTTATGAGGGGTTATTTAATTCATATTTCTTCATAAAATAAATAAGATCTAGAATTAGATTTTATCTCATTTATGAGGAAGTGTGCGGATTAAATGGGAGTGCAGTTTTTATTTTCTCAACACTCAATTAATCAGAAATTCCTTTTAACTTGGTTCAACGTCTTTCATTTTAGATCATACGTGCCTGTCAACAAACTCATATACCTTCTCTACAATGTGGTTGCCGCCACCAACAACTCTATTGAGATAGTTGTTTTTGCCAAATGTATGGGTTGGAGTGTTTGGGTCCAACGTGAGGCAAGTGTATTTTGTGGCCAAGGATTCACACATATGGATTTAGGTTGGTTAAAAGAAGATTGAATTCACCATGTTTGCCAAATTATTATACGTAGTAGATTCTTCATTGGCAGTGGTGGTTCTAGCTCCATTTGAGTTACTCAGCTACTCACGTCCTACAACTATTTATTAAAATACTCAGTTCAAAATAGAGTTGATTTTCTCTTTCATTTATGATAGTTGATATGTTGATTAGCCATTGTATTTAACAAATCAGAGATGAAGGGGTTTGAAAGCGAGGAAGCAAAAGAAGATAGGTTGTGTATGTTGGTGTTTGTACACTAACATACATGCAATAATATGCAATAAAGCGGAAGCATAAAGGATCAAATACCTCCAGCCATTGCTT